>JAJPUD010007613.1:49111-104380 GCA_023553655.1 Myrmecobius fasciatus | reverse complement strand
AACCAAACTAACAAAAACCATATAATAATCTCAATAGATGCAGAAAAAGCATTTGATAAAATCCAACATCCATTCCTATTAAAAACATTAGAGAGTATAGGAATTAATGGACTTTTCCTTAAAATAGTCAGTAGCATCTATTTAAAACCATCAGCTAGCATCATATGTAATGGTGATAAACTGGAACCATTCCCAATAAGATCAGGGGTGAAACAAGGTTGTCCACTATCACCATTACTGTTCAATATTGTATTAGAAATGCTAGCCTTGGCAATAAGATAAGAAAAAGAGATTAAAGGAATTAGAGTAGGTCATGAGGAAACCAAATTATCACTCTTTGCAGATGATATGATGGTCTACTTAGAGAACCCTAGAGAATCAACTAAAAAACTATTAGAATTAATCCACAACTTTAGCAAAGTTGCAGGATACAAAATAAATCCACATAAATCATCAGCATTTTTATACATCACCAACAAAATGCAACAGCAAGAGATACAAAGAGAAATTCCATTCAAAATAACTATCGATAGTATAAAATATTTGGGAATATATCTGCCAAGGGAAAGTCAGGATCTATATGAGCAAAACTACAAAACACTCTCCACACAAATAAAGTCAGATCTAAACAATTGGAAAAACATCAAGTGCTCTTGGATAGGTCGAGCAAATATAATAAAGATGGCAATACTACCTAAACTAATCTATCTATTTAGTGCTATACCAATCAAACTCCCAAGAGATTATTTAACTGAACTAGAAAAAATAACGACAAAATTCATCTGGAAAAACAAAAGGTCAAGAATTTCAAGGGAATTAATGAAAAAAATGCAAATGAGGGTGGCCTAACTGCACCAGATCTAAAACTATATTATAAAGCAGTGGTCACCAAAACCATTTGGTACTGGATAAGAAATAGAGTAGTGGATCAGTGGAATAGGTTAGGTTCACAGAACAAAATACTCAATGACAATAGTAATCTAGTGTTTGACAAACCCAAAGACCCCAGTTTTTGGGATAAAAACTCACTATTTGACAAAAACTGCTGGGATAATTGGAAACTAGTCTGGAAGAAATTGGGCATTGACCCACACCTAACACCATATACCAAGATAAGGTCAAAATGGATTCATGATCTAGGCATAAAGAATGATATTATAAACAAATTAGAACAATGTAGGATGGTTTACCTCTCAGACCTGTGGAGGGGGAAGGAATTTGTGACCAAAGAAGAACTAGAGGTCATCATTAATCACAAAATAGATAAGTTTGACTATATCAAGTTGAAAAGTTTCTGTACAAACAAAATGAATGCAGACAAGATTAGAAGGGTAGCAGTAAACTGGGAAAATATTTTTACATCCAAAGGTTCTGATAAAGGCCTCATTTCTAAAACATATAGAGAATTGACTCAAATATATACGAATTCAAGCCATTCTCCAATTGACAAATGGTCAAAAGATATGAACAGACAATTTTCAGACGAAGAAATTGAAACTATTTCCGGTCACATGAAAAGGTGCTCCAAGTCACTATTGATCAGAGAAATGCAAATTAAGACAACTCTGAGATACCACTACACACCTGTCAGATTGGCTAAAATGACAGGAAATGATAATGATAGCTGTTGGAGGGGATGTGGGAAAACTGGGACACTGATACATTGTTGGTGGAACTGTGAACGGATCCTACCATACTGGAGAGCAATTTGGAGCTATGCTCAAAGAGTTATCAAACAGTGCATACCCTTTGACCCAGCAGTGTTTCTACTGGGCCTATATCCCAAAGAGATTTTGAAGGAGGGAAAGGGACCCACATGTGCAAAAATGTTTGTGGCAGCCCTTTTTGTAGTGGCAAGAAACTGGAAATTGAAAAGATGCCCATCAATTGGAGAATGGCTGAATAAATTATGGTATATGAATGTTATGAAATATTATTGTTCTGTAAGAAATGACCAACAGGAGGATTTCAGAGAGGATTGGAGAGACTTGCATGAACTGATGCTGAGTGAAATCAGCAGAACCAGGAGAACATTATACACAGCAACAAGACTATATGATGATCAATTTTGATGGACATGGTTCTCTTCAACAATGATGTGATTCAAACCAGTTGTGCTGCGATGAAGATAGTCATATACATCCAGAGAGAGGCCTGTGGGAACTGAGAGTGAACCACAACACAGCATTTTAACGCTTTCTGTGAATATTTCCATGCATTCTGTTTTCCTTCTTAGGTTGTTTTTTTTTTTCTTCTTCTCTTTCTACATCTGATGTTTCTTGTGCAGTAAGATAACTGTATAGATATGTATACATGTATTGTATTTGTCATATAATTTATCCTATCTAGCATGTATTAGATTACCTGTCATCTAGGGGTGGGGGGCGGGGGAGGGAAAGGAAAAGCTTGAGAAAAAAAGTTTTTTTTGCAAAGGTCAATGTTGAAAGGTCACTCATATGTTTTGGCAAATAAAAAGCTTTATTAAAAAAAATATATGAACAAGGTGAAGAATAAACATTGGATGTTTAGCCTCATGAATTTTTTTAAGTGGTAGAAAGAAGACAGGGAAAGAGAGGGAGAAAAAGAAAAGGGGAGAAGAGAAAGAAGAAAAGGTGAATTGGATTCAGAAGTACCTTCATCTTCAAAGGAAGATTCTTATGTTTAATAATCATTTAAATCAAGGCACAATTTCTTCCATTTCATTTTTTTGTAATTGATAATTCTTAGATAGGTATTCAAAGAACTAGAATATATAACTTGAACAAACATGCCTTTCTGAACTCTACTCAACTCTAACTCTTGGAGATAACATCTTATCTTTTATAGGATTTTCTTGGCCTCCTTTAAAGTATTTAGTATTTTCTTTCTATGGATTACCTCCATTCTTCTTTATATATAACATACATGGTATATTATATAGTAATAACATAGTAAATAAACAAGTAAATACATGTTGTTTCCCCATTATACTGGGAACTCCTTGAGGGAAGGGATTGTTTTTAATTGTATCCCCAATCCTTAAAACAGTGCCAAGTGATTAATGCTTGTTGACCAAGAACAATAATACTACTAATACCAACAGAATATTCTTCCTGCTATCACATGGAATAAGTGGTTTCTTTGTTTCTTAAAATATATATTCCTTGAGGGAAAAGATTGTTTTGCTTGCTTTTATTTATATCCCCAACCCAGTGTATAGTAGTAAGCACTCAGTAAATGCTATTCCAGTCCATCCCTAGATGTGTTAGATAACAGAATTTAGTCTATTAAGCACCATGACTTTTGGGACATCTTGTATTTCCCCTTATCGTAGTCCAAAATTAAATAATCAGCATGATCTATTTCAAAGATATCAAATTTGGGGAAGAAAAATGAAATTTGAGTTAATGTCAGATTGTGAGATAATCTAATTAAGGTAAGTACAGTACATTGTTGGATCCTCTTTGTTATAACTATTCTGAGGAGATTCTTGAAAGACAAAAAATATAAAGATTTGATTTTTTATTCCAAAACAGCCATATTTAGAAGAACATAGAAGTGGCACTATATGGATATGCAAATCCCAACTCTCAGAACTCAGAGTCATATAGTAGGTTAGATATTATTTAATCCTACCCTTTCATTTCATAGGTAAAGGGCATATCAAAGGGCAAGTCCAAGATCATTTAGTGAATCAGTGGTAGAGTCAGGATCAGAGGCTAGGTACTTTGCCTCTTAATCCAATACTTTCTCTACTATACCTAGATTTGAATAGTCAAGTAGAATTTGCCAAAACAGATGCCAAGTGAAGTCAACTTTTATTAATCACCTATCTTGAGTTAAGCATTGTATTAAGCTCTGGGCATACAGAAGAAGGTTAAAAAAAATTCCTTCTTTCAAGGAGCTTACCGTCTAATGGTGAAGCAATGTGTAGAAACTATGTACAAATGAGATGATAAGAGGAGATAATCTTATAGGAAATGCAATAATATTAAGGAATGAAAGGAAAAGCTTCTTGCAGGGGATAGGATTTTACCTAAGATTTGGAGAAATCCAGAGAAGCCAGGAGACAGAGATGCAGCAAAAATGCCCAGAATTGATAAACAGAATGTCTTGTTCAAAGAAAACTAGTGGTACCTTCAGATGTCATGTAGAGTAAGGAAAAGAGGAACTTTTGGGGGGAAAGTTAATGTGTTCAGTATTGGACATGTTGAATTTAAGATATTTTTGAAACTGACAGATCAAGATGTGCAATAGTCAGATAGGAAATGTCTTGTTGCATTTTCATATAGGCAAAGAGTGCCACTAGTCAATATGAATAGGGAATAGAGTGCTAGACTTGTCAAGGAATCCTGAACTCAAGAGGTACCACTTCACTTCTATCTGATTGGCTAATATAGTAGGAAAAGAAAATTATCAGTGTTGGAAGGTATGGGGGAAAAACTGGGATACTCATACACTGTTAGTGGAATTATGAACTGATCCAACCAATTTGGAATTATGCCTAAAGGACTACAAAACTGTGCATATCCTTTGCTACGGCAATACCACTACTAGGTCTATATCTAAAAAGATCATAAAGCAAGGTAAGTATGCCAATGCACAAACTTACTGTGGTGTGCAAAAAAAAGAATGGAAATTGAGAGGATGCCCATCAATTGGGGAATGACTGTGGTACGTGAATGTGATGGAATACTATTGTTCTATAAGAAATACTGAGCAAGCAGATTTCAGAAAAATCTGTAAAGATTTACATGAACTAATGTTGAGTGAAATGATAGAACCAGGAGAACATTATACACAATAATAGCAACATTGTGGTGGTGATCAACTGTGATTGACTTAACCCTTCTCCACAATCAGTGATCCAAGACAATTCTAAAAGACATGTGATGGAAAATGCCACCCAGACAAGGAACTATGAAGTCTGAATGCAGATCAAAACCATTATTTTTATTTTTCCCCTTTCTCATGGTTTTTCTCTTTTATTTTGATTCTTCTTTCGTAACATGACTAAAATGGAAATATGTTTAACACAACTGCACATGTATAGTCTTTCTCAGATTACTTGCTGTCTTGAGGAGGGGGGAGGGAAGAAAGTGAGGAGGAAAATTTTGGAATTCCAAAACTTACAAAATGAATGTTGAAAATTATCTTTTAATTGGAAAAAAGATAGTATTAAATGAAGAATAAAAAAAAAGTCAGACAGGACTAAAACAACTGAACAACAATAATAAAGCAAAGAGCATTGTTACTGGGAAATAAAAAAAGATGTTGGTTGAAATATCACCTATAAAACTTACTTGTATAACTGTTGCCAAGTCATTTAATCTCTATAGACCTCATTTACTCATCTGTAAAATGAGTGAATTGTGTTCTAAATTTATGGTCTTATAAGTGGTTCAAGAATTTCAGAAAATGAATACAAAAAAAAGTTAGTTGAGCTTACAGATCAGACTCTGTAACCAGATTTCTTCTTGCTTTATGTTCCCTACAAACACATTCATTTTCTTAAGCTACTTTAAAGAGATTGTCTTATTCCACCTCTGTATGCCAATTGCTTTTTTAGATTATATATCTCATTAAGTCCTGTCTATCTTTAATTTCTAGCTTCTGTAGTAATTGAGTGTTCAGTCATTGTTATATTCACCATTCTGCCAACATTTATTAAAATGAAACAATTAACTATTTTCTTAAATGGAGTTTAGAGGTAAGGCTCATTAGGCTTAGACTCATTACAATTAACTTGAATGATAAATGCAAAATTATCTTATCCCTACTTTGCTCTAGAGAGTGGTTCAAACAGATTTCTCTGATGTACACTTTCATTTTACACATTATGCCAAAAATATTTCTCTAGGCTCTATGGTGAAACTCAAAAGGCACTAAATGGACATGATTAAAAATGTAAATCCTTAAGTCAGCTCACAGGGGTTCTGTGCCATTAGCATCTGAACTCTGGCCTGCCTTGCTCTAAACACGATGTTTTTCTGAGGCTCATTTAAAACTTCCCAAGTTACCTGGACTGGGATGGATTTTATTTTTCACCCCCAATGATTTATATTCATTTGTACTCCCTTTTTACCAAACTGGGCAAAATAGCAAGGGTGGCACTATGGGAGAATAGTTTTTTCTCTGATCGATTTGCTTTATATATTCTAGGACTTTGTTTTTCTTTTCTGTCAGGTTAATCAGTTACATACCAAATTATGCGGCTCACTTGGCTAACCTTATCAATCTCACAAATGTTTAGAAAGTGAACATTGCAAAAATCTTGATGGAGAGGGTTCTTGAGAACACAAGGGAATCCGAAATTTGCAATATATTGCAAAGAAAGAATAGTAAGAGGCTACCTATTAAGTATGAATCTATTAAAACTTAAAAATCTGACCTACAATGAAATTTGTTTAAAGCACTAAAAAGTAGGGGCTAAGGTGTGAGGGAGAGGAAAGAATGATAATGCCAAGTAATTAATATTTTTGGTTTAATTTGTTTATTGGGCTAATCAAAAGAGAGATGGGTATAATCAAATAGAATAGAGGCCAAACTTTTTTTTTCCCTGAAGGAACCAGAAGAGTTGTAAAAATTCAGATACAGCCTTGGAGCCCATATAAAAATAGTGTACTCACTGTCAGATTGGCTAAAATGACAGGAAAAGATAATGACAAATGTTGGAGGGGGTGTGGGAAGGCTGGGACACCGATGCATTGTTGGTGGAACTGTGAACAGATCCAGCCATTCTGGAGAGCAATTTGGAACTATGCTCAAAAAGTTATCAAACTGTGCATACCCTTTGACCCAGCAGTGTTTCTATTGGGCCTATATCCCAAAGAGATCTTAGAAGAGGGAAAGGGACCCACATGTGCAAGAATATTTGTGGCAGCCCTTTTTATAGTGGCTAGAAACTGGAAACTGAATGGATGCCCATCAATTGGAGAATGGCTGAATAAATTTTGGTATATGAATATTATGGAATATTATTGTTCTGTAAGAAACGACCAGCAGGACAATTTCAGAGAGGCCTGGAGAGACTTGCATGAACTGATGCTTAGTGAAATGAGCAGAGCCAGGAGATCATTATTTACGGCAACAACAATACTATATGATGATCAATTCTGATGGACATGGCTCTCTTCAACAATGAAATGTTTCAAACCAGTTCCAATTGTTCAATGAAGAAAGCCATATACACCCAGGGAGAGGGATGTGAAATGTGAACCACAACATAACATTTTCATGCTCTCTTTTGATGTTTGCTTGCATTGTGTTTCTTTTATCTGATTTTTCTTTCTTGTAGATATGATTTTTCTTGCACAACAATGATGAGTGTGGAAATATGTGTCCATATATTCGATTTGTCAAGTATTTTAACATAATTAACATGTAGTGGATATCCTGCCATCTAGAGGAAGGGGGGTGGAGTAGGGGAGGAATTTGTAACAGAAAGCTTTGTAAGGGTTAATGTTGAAGAATTACCCATAAATATGTTTTGCAAATAAAAAATAAATAAATAAAATTTAAAAAAAATAGAGTACTCCAAGGTAGCCAAGAGTTAGAGGTTATTTGGACAATACTGACTATTTGGGGTGGAGAATGTTAGGAAGGAAAAATGAGATTCTCTTCCTCATAAATCAAGGTAACCAAGGGTTGCCTTTCCTCAGAGTATATTTGTAGACAAGAGCACTATTTCCTGTTTCTAATGCTAATGGGAGAAAGCTTGAGTTTTTATTGTATAAGAAAAAGTGGGGTGTGGAGAAGTCACTAATTACAAGGCTTTCCTTCAGGCCTATCCAATTTCTTAGTTAAAACTTGAAGGTATTATTGCCCAATAGTACTTCCTACAATATCATAGTGGTTATTAGGAAGAAAATGCCAAAAGGAAATCCTAGTTCTGCTTTTCACTTTATGTAATTGTGAAAGGGTATATTCATAAACTCGACTGACCCACAATTTGTGGGACCAAAAGAAAGTCTTAAACTCAGTGGAAAAATTTTAAATTAGATGTCCCCAAAATATTTTGGCCAAATATTGTAGCATGGTGACTTCACCTAGCTTGCACTCTAATTGGATACATATTTTCTAAGTACTAAGTTTAAAATGTTTTTTGACACATATCAGGCTGATGTGAATAATAGCACTTTAGATGTAGCAGCATGGGCCGCCTGGACATCTAGGGAATGTGATAATTAAGTTTTGTGATGGAAGTAAGTGGGAATAGAAGATGAGAGGGAGACAAATGAAGATAGCAGAGATGACATTGCATTCCTGAACTGTCACTTATCTGGAACCTTTTGGGTCACAAGCTAAAGTTTCTGTAAATCCAACTGATGATGAAAAGTACTATCCCTCTGAACCAGAATAAAGTTAGAAGAATTGATTAAGCAGCATAACTGAAAACTCAAGTTTCAATATCTGTGCTGAATGTTTTTTTAAATAAAAATTTTAAATAAATTTACATGCAAAATTTATATGCAAAATTTCCACCGCATCCCCTCTACTAGAGCTACATTCCTTATAAAAAGGGGAAATAGTTCTTAAAAGAAAAAGAGAATTCTGATGGAAATGGATCTCTTCATCAATGAGATGATTCAAACCAGTTCCCATTGTTCAGTGATGAAGAGAGCCATCTACACACAGAGAGAGGACTGTGGGAACTGAGTGTGGATCACCACATAGCATTCTCACTCTGTTGTTGTTTGCTTGCATTTTGTTTTCTTTCTTAATTTTTTCCCTTCCATTTTGATCTGCTTTTTCTTGTGCAGCAAGATAAAGGGGCAGGTAAGTGGCACAGTGGATAGAGCACCAGCCCTGAAGTCAGGAGGACCTGAGTTCAAATCTGGTCTCAGACACTTAATATTCCCTAGCTGTGTGACCCTGGGCAAGTCACTTAACCTCAGCTGCCTCAGCAAAAAGAAAAAAAATGGATAACTATATAAATATATATACATATATTGGATTTAACATATTTTAACATATTTAACATGTATTGGACTATCTGCTATCTAGGGAAAGGATGGGGGGAAGGAGAGGAAAATTTGGAACAGAATGTTTTGCAAGGGTCAATGTTGAAAAATTACCCATGCATATATTTTGTAAATAAAAAGACCATAGGAAATAAAGAAAAAGAGAAAAGGCAATCAACAAAACCTGTTATATATCACCTTCTCCCCTCCTCCATCAAAATTTGAAGAAGGTAATGTTCCATATTAGTGGTCTTCATATCTCTGCAAAGGAACACATTTTTCTTCTTTGGATCATGCTTGTTCTTTATAATATTCAATTTAGATTATTTATGATGGTTCTATTTACATTATTGTGTTCACTGTGTATTTTGTTTTTGTGATTTACTTTATTCCATATAGGTTCATGCTAACTGTTTGAGTTAGTTTCTCTAATCACACAGTTATCACTTCTTACAGCACAGTAATATTCTATCATATTCATGTAACATAATTTGTTTAGTTATTTTCCAGTTATGGGCATCTGTGATGCTTCCAATTCTTTGCTATCACAAAAAAGCAATGCTGTAAATATTTTGGTGTATATGGCTCCCCTTTTTTATCAATGGCCCCCTTCTGATATATTCTAAATAGTGGATTTTCTGATCAAAAAAACTACTTACATTTTAGTCATCTTATTTGCATAATTTTAAAATCTTTTCAGTATCGACTATTCCAATCTTTTATAACTTTTGTTAATATTTAGCATCCTCTTTTGCTAATATTTAGCATCAAAGCACTAATTGTGTTTGGGAAGAAAGATTTCAACTTCACATAATTGAAAATATGACTTTTTATGTTTTATAATTGTCTTCATCTTTTTATTGATTAAGAATTTATTTCTTACCTATGACTGGTGAGAAGTCTATCATCTGCAAATCTTATTTTTATGGTATAATCATTAATATCCAGGCCATATATCCATTTTTAATTTATTGTAGAATATGGAAAAAGTTGTTTCTGTAAGCCTAATTTCTGCCAAACTATTTCCCTATCATTCATTAATTAGGGAAATCTTTAATAAATAATTTATGTTTTCTAGTTTTTTATATCACTAGGTAATTAAGTTAATTGTTTCTGATCCTCTGTTGTATAGTCTCTTCCATTGTTCTACTTCTCTTTTTTAACTAATGCCAATGGTTGCTGCATTACAATGTAATTTGAGGTGTGGAATTTATATTCCCTCTCCTTTTTTAGTTTTTTCAAAAATTATTTTTCTCTTGATAATTCTAGTTCTTTTGTTCCTTCAAATGAATTTTGCTATTATTTCATCAATTTCTTTTTAATATCCCCTTGGTAATTTGCTTTAGCTATAAATTCTCTGTAACTTCTCTTTTATAGTATTATTATTTTTGTTATATTGACATGATCCAAACATAAATGCTAATATTACATCAGCTCTTTAAGTTCTTCATTTCTTTGAGAAATTTTTTTAAATTGAATATCAATAAGAATTTTGTCTGCTTTAGTAGACTAATCACCCAAAATATGTCATGTATTTTGTAGCTATTCATAATGGAGAGCATCTGACAAAGGTCTTTTCCTCTATCTATTATTATAATTAAGTGGTTTGGGTTGTTTTGCTTCTAATACGTGATTATATTTATTGCTTTCCCAATGTTGAACCATCCTTCTATGTTTGCTATTAATCTAACTTAAATATAAGAAATTATTTCTTCAATTAATTGTTATAATGTGATTGATATGATTTTATTTATAATATTATTTATAATTCTCTGCTTTATTTTTCCTTGATTTGGATGTTCTAGGACTATATTTGTATTATAAAAAGAATCTATAGAGTGCTTTCTTAACTTTTGAAAATAATTTGTGTAGTATTGATTGATATTTGTTACTCTTTAAAAATTCAAGAGAATTTTTCTTTTGATCTTTTATAGGAATTTTATTTCTTTTTCTGTGGTTGGATTATTTTAGATGTGTTTTTGATGTTCTCTTACTTGGTATTTTATGTTTTTAAAAAGAATCCTTTATTCCTTTTTGTTTTATTTTTTATTAGCTTGTAACTGTACATAGTAAACTCTGATAGTTTCTTAAGGATTGCAGATTTCTAATAAGACCATGACAAGTAGACTAGCATTTATCTCTCCTGTAGTATTGGAAATGCAGAGAATTTGAAAGGAGACAACCCACATTCTTCCTAGAAGGCTCCAAAGTAAACTGCTATTGGGGAATAGGCTGAGAAAATTTCATATCTTATTGGTGTTAGCTTCTTTATTGACAGCTGAGTGGTACAGGAAATAGAGCTCTGAGTTAGGAAGACCTGAGTTCAAATAAAGCCCCAGATACTTATAAGCTGTGCTACTCTAATCATATTGCTTTAAAAATCTACATTTGCCACAGTGTCCCCATAGCACCTGCCTTTTAGGATTGTTATAAGGATAAAATATGGTAATAATTGTAAAGCATTTAGTACAGTACTTAGCACATGGTAAGTATTATAAAAACATTTTTCATTATCATCTGATTTATAACATTTTTATTATCATCTTGTGATCCTTTTTGCTTTGAATTTCAGTCATCTAAAAACGAGTCAGTGAATGAGTATTGGATTTGTAAACTTGAATATACAGAGACTCCAAATGATCAAATCTAGGTAGTATCAGGGGCTCACAGAACCATGGGAAGAACTTGGAGGGTGCCCATGTTGCTAGGATCAATGGCTAGAATTTGAAAAAGGAAAAATTAGGCTTGATTTCAGGAAAACATTCTAAATAGTTAAAAAGATCTGAAAATGTAATAGCCTTCATCAAGAAGTAGTAGGTTACCCCTCATTTGGTTCTTTGTGTGGTAGTTGGATGACCCTTTGTTAATTATGGTATTGTGGTTATTTCTTTGGGATATGAGTTACACCATGTATTCTCTTGTCTGTTCAATTCTAAATTCTGTCTTTTTTTGATATTTACGGTTTTATTTTATTTTTCCCAATTAAATGTAAAAATAATTTTAATATTCATTTAAAAAACTTTGAGTTCCAAATTCTTACCCTTCCTTCCTCTCCACCCCATGAGAAGGCAAGCAATTAAATATAGATTATGTATGTGTGTTCATATAAAACATACTTCCATATTAATTATGTTGTGAAAGAAAATATAGACTGAAAAAAACCTCAAGAAAAATAGATTTGAAAGTATGCTTCTATCTGCGCTCTGCTTCCAGCAGTTCTTTGTCTGGGAATGAACAATATTTTTCATCATAAATTCTTAGATTGTCCCAAATCATTTTATTGCTGAGAATAGCTAAGGCATTCACAGCTGATTATCTTACAATATTACTGTTACTTTGTACACAGTACATTTCACTTTGTATCAGAGTTCATGTGAGTCTTTTCAGATTTTTCTGAGAGCATTTGACTCATCACTTCTTATAACACAATAATTTCCATCACAATCACCTAGCACAATTTGTTCAGCCATTCGGCAATTAATGGACATTACCTCAGTTTTCAATTCTTTGCTTCCAGAAAAGAGCTGCTATAAATATTTTTGTACATATAGGTTCTTTTCCTTTGTGTTGTTTATTTCTTTTGGGATATAGAACTAATAATGATATTGCTAAGTTCCTTGCTCCATGGAATGGTTGAATCAGTTCACAACTTCACTAACAATGCATCAATGTCTAATTTTTCCCACATCACCTCCATCATTTGTCTTTTTCCTTTTCTGTTCCATTAGCTAATAGGTATGAGGAAATACATCAGAATTGTTTCAATTTACATTTTTCCAATTAATAGCGATTTAGAACACCTTCTCATAAGACTATAAATAACTTTGATTACTTTATCTGAAAACTGTTCCTATCTCTTAATCATTTATCAATTGGAGAATACCTCCTGTTTTTATAATTTTTTTATTTGAGAAATAAGGACTTAATCAGAGAAATTTCCATCAAAATGTTTTCACAGTTTTCTTCCTTCTATCTTAACCCTTTCCCATTTATTCTCTCTCTCCTTTCACTTATTCATCTTCAAAAGTGTTTTGCTTCTGCATTCCCTTCTATCACTCCACCTTTTTCTTCTCCTCTTCCCTTCCTGCTTTCCTATAGGGTAAGAGAGATTCTATATACAATAGAATACATGTGTTATTCCCTCTTTGAGTTAATTCTAATGAGAGTGAGATTCACTTGCTCCTTCTGCTTCCCAAACTTTGCTTCTATTATAAAAGCTTTTTCTTGTCTCTTTTATGTGAGATAATTTACCCCATTCTACTATCTCTTTCCCTTTCTCCGAGTTCATTCCTCTTTCTCATCCCTTAATTTTTTAGATCCCTTCACATTCAACTCCCACCTATTCCCTCTATAAATATATACTCCTAACTGCCCTAATAATGAGAAAGTTTTTATCAGTTACAAGTATCTTCCTATGAAGGAATATAAATAGTTTAACTTTATTAAGTCCCTTATGATTTCCCTTTTCTTATTTTTTTTTGCTTCTCTTGAGTTGTATATTTGAATATCAAACTTTCTGTTCAGCTCTGAGAGTCTTTTCATAAAAAACGCTTGAATTTCTCCATTTCTTTAAATATCCATTTTTCCCCTGAAGTATTATTATATTCGGTTTTGCTGGGTAGGTGGTTCTTGTTTGTAATCCTAATTCCTTTGCTCTTCTGAATATCATATTCAAAGCTCTCTGATCCTTTAGGTAGAAACTGTTAAATCTTGCATTATTCTGACTATAGCTCCATATTATTTCTAGCTGTTAGTAATATTCTCTCCTTGAACAGAGAGCTCTGAAATTTGACTATAATATTCCAGGGAATTTTTGTTATGGGATCTCTTTCAGGAGATGATCTGTGGATTCTTTCAATTTCTGTTTTACTCTCTGGTTCCAGAATATCAGAACAGTTTCACTTGATAACTTCTTGCAAGATGGTATATAGGCTTTTTTTTATCATGGCTTTGCAGAAGTCCAATAATTTTTAAATTTTCTCTTACCTGATTCTATTTTTCAGGTCAGTTTTTTCCAATGAAAATTTTCAAATTTTCTTCTTTTTTTCTTCTATTGATTTTATTTTATTGTTTCTTAAGTTCTCATAAAACTTACATTTATGCAATTATAATTTTAAGGAATTATTTTCTTCAGTGAGCTTTTGAACATCCTTTTCCATTTCACCAATTATACTTTTTTAAAGGAGTTCTTTCCTTCAGGAAATTTTAATGTCTCTTTTCCCATTTGGCCTAGTCTGTTTTTTTAAATTATTTTCTTCTGAACTTTTTTGTCTCATTTACCAAGCCTTTGACTCTTTTTTCATGTTTTTCTCTCATCACTAGTATTTCTGTTCCAAATTTTCCTTTTGCCTCTCTTATTTTCAGGATTCTTTTTGAGCTCTTCCATAGCCTGAGATCAATTCATATTTTTCTTGGAGGCTTTGGATGTTAGGGCTTTGACTTTGTTATGTGAGCGTGCATTTTGATATTTCTTGGAATCACAGTAACTTTCTATAATCAGAACTTTTATAATCAGAATCTCTTTCTGTTATTTGCTCATTTTTCTAGTCTACTTGTTAACTTTTTGTTAAAGTGGGGCTCTGCTTCCAGGATGTACCATGCACTGTCTTAAGTTTCAGGTGATTTGTGCAGCTGTTTTCAGAAATACTCCTAGGGGTCTTTAAATGTTTCAGTTTTTCCATGGTGGTATAATCTGAGGACAGATCTATTTACTATTCTCCTGGTCTATGGATATCTATACCTTTTCTGCCCTGTAACTGTAAAAAAGGTCCCTGCTCTATTGTGGCTGCAAGCTTTAGAGTATTAGTACTCCTCCTCACTCTGAGATTACCACCTAAGGATGAGACCCAGATCAGAAAGTGGACAAAGCAACTGAGTCCTGTCCCCTGTATCAACAAAGAGATCCTTGTAATCTTTTTCTGATCAGTTGTTCATCCTTACCTACTTTGTGTGGTTTGAGAACTCTAGAATAAGTTACAGCAACTGCTAATTCTGTGGCTCCCAAAGTCTATTCCTAGTTTGCTGGTACAGACTATATTGGATTGAGTGCCACTCTCAATCAGGTATTACAGACCTTTCCTGCTGGCCCTCTATGTTGTTTTTTGGCTAGAAAATTACGTTAATCTGTCTTTTTGTGGGTACTGTCACTTCAGGAATTAATTTATGTTATTATTTAAAGGCATTTAGACAAATTTTGGGGAAGAACTCAGACAAGTTTTTGCCTTTTCCCCCACTGGCTTGACTCTACCTCCCTGTTGTTTTTAAATAACAAATCAAGAAGAATATCTTTAATACCTACTATGTGATTAATTCTAGGATTTCTACTGATATAAATGCAAAAGCAGAATAAGCTCCTTGTGACATCATCTTCCAGTCTTGTTAATAAGACAGACACAATATTAAGAAAATATTATAAGATTTTGCTAGTTAAATTGCTAAATTTATTTCAGTTAATAAGTATAATTGAATGTCTGAAAAAATAACAGCTCACACAAAAGTAGTCTTTTTCTCATACTTAGATTTAAATCTAGTTTCTATTCCATTACAAATTTTGCCTCCAGTCCCATAAAAAAAAGAAAAAAAAATGAAAAAAATCTGGTTTCTCCTAGTTGCAGGACTCTGGGAAAATTATTTAATTTCTTGGAGTTTCTTGTTTTTCCTTCTGGAAAATGAAAATAATAATACTTATAATTATTTATGTACAAGGGTTCTCCTGGGATAAATGCTTTGTAAATATTAAAGTGCTATGTAAATGTGTTATGTTATTAGTAACATAGTAGTAACTCAATATATACTTGATTCATGGATAAATCAACTTTTAAGAATAAGTGGAAGTTACTGCTATGCTTACAGTAAATATGTATTCATCAGAAGCCCTAGCCTAAATAGTAAATGAGATAGGTGAATATTCTCATAGTGAAGTTTTCAGGGTGCCAGGAAGGCTTCCTGTCCAAAATATTTCCCATTATTCAAGCTGCCTGGAATTCCCCCATTAGAGAGTCATACTTTGGCAGACTTTCCTATCTTCCAGCATTCCTTGTTAAAATTTCAGCATCTTTCAAAAGGGTAACACCTCAAGCTGTTTTCAACTAGCATCTTATCTGGGGTTGTTTTTCAGCTTGGATCTGAGAACTTAGAGCCTCTCATGTGGCAGGATTTGAGGAATAACAGAGAAGGAAAGGAGCACCAAAAAGGAGAAATCATAAGGTCCTAGGACAAGTGACACTCAGGTCCACAGTGTTCTCCTGAGTTGGTCCAATTTGTAAGCAGTGTTAATTATTTTTAACTATGGGGCTTTCCTCAGCACTTGAAAACAGCAAGACATTCCAAGAGAAATAGGAATGATTGTGTTATACTCCATATATCCCTTCCTGCCCCCCAAGGAGAGACAGATGGTCCCAACATTATGTTCTTACCTGTAAAGCTATGTAAATAAATACAATTTGAGCCTAATTGTAACTGACAGACATGAACAAATGCATTTTGATTATAACAATGACTCTGTAAATATTTGGAGCATAGAGATGAGAATGGTGGCAAAGAGACTGCTTCCAGCTTTTGCCCTGAAAGGAATCCCTTTGTGCATTTACTTGCCATTTGCTGAATGATCTTCTTTAATTCTGACACATAGTTGACTTTACTTTTGGTGAACTTTTATGTTAGGGCATTAAAAGATTGTGTAAGAGATTGATGTGGTTTGATAGAAAGATTATTAGTCAGAGAAGCTGTGATTTAAATCACTATTCTGTTAGCATCTATGAGATTTCAGCCAATCACAACCTCCCTGGCCCTCAGTTTTCTCAGTTTGTAAAAATAAGAAGGTTGGACTAAATGGTCTCCCTTATCCCGTTAAGCTGCATCATCCTAAAACCAGCCTTCCCAATTCCTCCACTCTACCTGCTCCACATAATAATTCCCATTATTAGTTTATCCTTAGGTTAATGTTGTTCAGTGGTTTAGTCATGTCTGACTCTTTATGATGTGAGCCTCACCATGCCTATAGTGGGAATGTGGTTTTCTTGACAAAGTGGTTTGCCATTTCCTCCTCCAGTATATTAAAGCAAACAAAGATTAAATGACATGCCCAATGCCACACAGGTAGTGAGTGTCTGATGCTTCATTTGAACTCCTGAGGAGTCTTCCTGACTTTCCTACAGGTATTCTACCCACCGTGCTCCTCAGTGCCTCTTTTTGGTTAATAGATCATATACATTTAGACTTTTACCAAAGGTTTCACATATTAGATCATTTGATCCTCAGGACTACCTAGGCAGGTGAGTATTGTTGTTACAATCACCATTCTACTAATAAGAAAATTCAAGCTTAGAGACAATAACTAACTTACTCAGAGTAAAAAAAAATAGTAGGTCTCTGAGGAGGGTTTGGAATATGCATTTTAGTAAATCCAAGCCCATCAATCTATCATTATCCCAAATGGGAAAACCATATTGGGACTAAATACAAATGTGACTGGGCCCATAGAGCTAAGAAGGGATTTTGAAGGTGAGAGACAAAACTGACTCTTGCCATTATTCCCCTGGATTGCTAACTTCTTGAGAACAAGAGGATGCCTATTCAACTCAATTAAAATGAACATTTATTAACTCTTTACTACATACAAGGTACTCTCTATTTCTATTATTATTCTAATATTTCTATTATGAATACAAAAAAATGAAAACTGTGCCTTTTTTAGATTTCAGACCCAGTGCTCTATCCATTGCACCACCTCAACTGTGCCTTTTCTAAAGAGCTAACATTCTAGAGGAGAAGGTTGCAAAAATATATATTTCGATAAATATTAAGAGACAAATTAATCCAAAGTAAATTTAAGAAGGAGAAAAAGCTAACAGCTAATGAGAGATTTTTATACACTAGAATCAAACAGTAATCCAAATAAATTAAGATCTAAATTAGCATGTTAACTGAGTGCTGTAGTAGATAGAAGGCTGGATTTGGAGTGATGAGTTTGAATTCTGCTTCAGACATTTATTACACTCCGAACAGGTGACATAACTATTCCCAGCTTCAACTTACTCATCTGGAAACCAGAGATAAAAAATAATTCCTACCTCAAAGGGCTATTGAAATAAGCACAGAAAAAACACTTTGCAAAAATTTTTGTGGCTGTTGTTTCATAATTTTAGCCATTTCTGACTTTTGGTATCCTCATTTTGGATTTTCCTAGCCATGATGCTGAAGTGGTTGCTATTTCTTTCTCAAGCTCATTTTATAGATGAGAAAACTGAGGTCCATAGAGTTAAGTGAGTTGCCTAGGATCAGAATTCTTCTTGATTCTCAGCTCAAGTTTCCATCTATTATGCCATCTAGCTTCCCTTGCAAACTTTTAAGTCCTATATAAATGCCATTATTAAATAATAGGGTGGTAATGTGTAGAAGGTATGGGAGGCATAAAAGGCTGCTTTTAGAATGATGCAACTTAAAGGGATAAAAGAGGCCATTTAAATAAATACATTGAATTTAACAGCTCAGTTTCTGTCCTCTAGTAAGGTCTTGATGGCGGTGTTGAAGCTACTTCAGACAAATTGGAGAGAGGTGAAAGGAAGGATGAGGTGGGAAATATTTATCTATTCATAACTATCTATGCCTTTGTCTTATTCCTCAGAGAGTGTCACCCTATATACTAGAATTTATTTAAACTATCCCAATATATTATTGTTATTATTATTATCATTGGCAAAGATAGGTTTATTTAGGAAAAGAGGTTATAGACAAAATGAAAAGATACAATAGATACCAGGAATAGTAAATAAGAAATAAAGTGGGAGAGCACATTTCAAGGAAAGGGATTTTAATAATTAATGATGGAAAGGGCAAGTTCCCTAGTGGAATTTACAATTAGCCAGGAAAAAGGAAATACTCCAAAAGGTTGGGGCATTAGCTTAGCTGGCAAGCTAAATCCTTTTATTTCTAGTAAATTTATTTATTTTTTAATAAATATTACTTTATGAATCAGAGCAAAAGGGAAAAACCATGAAAGAGATTTAAAAAACAGAAAAAAAAGAAATGAACATAGTATGTATTGATTTACATTCCATCTCCATAGTTCTTTTTCTGGATACAGATGGCATTTTATGTCCAAAGTCTATTGGGACTACTTTGGATCACTGCACCTCTGAGAAGAACCAAGTCTTTCATAGCTGATCATTGCACATTCTTGCTGTTATTGTATACAATGTATTCTTGGTTCTGTTTGTTTCACTCAATATCAGTTTGTGTAAAGCTTCCCTAGCCTTTCTACAATAAGCTTGTTCATCATTTTTTACAGAACAATAATATTCCATTATCTTCATGTACCACAATTTGTTCAGCTATTCCCTAAATGATGGGCATCTACTCATTTTCCAGCTTTTTACTATCACAAAAAGAGCTTCTACAAACATTTTTGCACATATCGGTCCTTTTCCCTTCTTTAAGATTTCCTTGGGATACAGACCCACTAATAGCATTCCTGAGTCAAAGGGTATTCATAATTCCAAATTGCTCTCCAGAATGGTTGGATTTTTTCACAATGCCACCAACAATGCATTAGTGTCCCAGTTTTCCTATGTCCTTTCCAACATTTATCATTATTTTTTCCTGTCATCTCAGCCAATCTAAGAGGTGTGAGAAAGAGTTGTTTTAATTTGCATTTCTCTAGCCAATAGTGATTTAGAGAATTCCAGTATATTATTTAAACTTCCTTTTACATAATAAGCTCTTAATAAGCATACATCAAATTGAATTGTATGTAAGGAAATGCTTAGCATTATTGAACAGGCTCAGACAGTAGGGTTAGCAGGAAAACTTGGACAAGAGAGAGGTAGGAGTCAAGAAGAACTGTAAAAAAAATTTAAAGGATTATAGGATAAAGGGACTGGGCTGGAAAGGATCTGAGAGATGTTCTGGTCCAACCTCCTTACTTTATATATAAAGACACTGAGCTTCTATAACCAGTTACCCAGGAATAGTCAAGGCAGTAAACTTAACTGCTTCCAGAATTTGCCAATTACATGCCGATTCCAAGAAATACTTCTTGGGCTAGTGAAAATGTTTTTGTTATTATTGTTGCTTTACTTTCACTAACCTAGTTCTGTGTAACTGCTCAGGCCTCCTTGACCTCATTTGTCACTCCTTGGTGTTTAGAAGATTTACTTGTTGGTGATATGCATTGATTTCTTAAAAGTAATGGAGGGGAATAAAATTTCTTACAAAGGGGAGAGTTCAGTCATGAAATCACAAGATCAAAGAGCATTACAGATGGAGGAGACTTGGGAGATATTCACTCCTGAGTGGAGAATGTGCTATTCAGCATTTGAAAGAAAGAATTGCTTAAAATTGGTGTCCTCCTCCAGATATTACTTTCTGAGAATGATGTTGTACTCATTACATCAATCTAAAGAATTGTACAGAGCCCTCTACTCACAAGAGGTTAGCCTATTCATCCATGATAAAAAGAAAGTTAAATGGCTAAAAAAAATGCCTATTGGCTAAACTCTGATATGAGTTTTCATGTCCATTAACATAATACAATAGTATATGTATTTGGGACAAAAACTGTCAATGGACAGTGAATTGGGTCCAGAATTAAATAGGAAGAAGGTGAGGTAGAATCAGGGAAGGGCTTGAGCCAAGAACAATCTGGTATCTGAGAGATTGTTATTCATTTTTTATGGTGATCATTTACAGTTGGAATTTAACAAATGGTCCAATTCAGGTCTTGATTTATCATTTTGTTGATTGTCTAGAATTAATTTTTTGATTGAGGAAATGTCAATAATGCATATTAAATTAAAATCATGTTGTTTTGGGGCAGCTAGATGGCGCAGTGAATACAGCACCAGCCCTGAAGTCAGAAGGACCTGAGTTCAAAATCTGGTCTCAGATACTTAACATTCCCTAGCTGTGTGACCCTGGGCAAGTCACTTAACCCCAATTGCCTCAACAAAAAAAAAGCAAAAAAAAAATCATGTTGTTTCTATTCTCTCCACCCCCTCCCATCCTCACTGCTTCCCCCTGCCCAGACATGGTTGCTAAACATTTACCAGTACATAGCTGGGTAGAATTCTTTTTAAAAACTGCTTAATTTAAAAAATGAGTCAAACTTTGCTCCATGACAAAGACCCATCTTTTCCAAACAAATGTTCTAGCAAAATTCTGTTCTTTTGATTTCTTACCATCATAACTTTTAACAAATCCAAGTGATGGATGACCCCCAAAACATTGAAAGACATGTCATGGACATGCATCCTGTATTTTACTTCCCATGATAGGTAGTACTCAGGAAGTGGAGTAAAATATAGTATTTAAAGTGTCAGAGAAGCAAAGCTCTGCATTGTATTTAGGATCACATTTATTAGAGTGATATTACATTATTTCATTCAACTACAAGCATAGTATTTCAGATCAACAGAGTAACACTATGTGTTTCTAAGAATAATGAATAGTAGATACAACCTTATATTCATTTTCAACTCCTGGTTAAATACCTATATACAAAAAATTACCAACCAGGATGAAATTGGTTTCCTGGAAAAAACAAACTAGTAACTCCTTGAAGTAGGATTTTTTTTTATTGTTTCCACTGTGTCCCGATGACTAGGAATAGATGCTTATTAACTATTTTTGTTCTTGATTAAATGATTCCTTAATTGACATTATAATGTCAAGGGAAAGAATTTTTAAAATAATAGACAGCGAGGAGATACCAGTTTTGGGAGGAGAAGGCAGAATTAAGGACTGGTTGGAAAAAGGATAATAAAAAGTGTAGGGTCAAACTTAATAAAGAGAGAAGATGGCATAGAATAGAATAAACAAGTAAAGAGATTGGAGTTTGCAATGTGGAGTTTGCTCAACTATAACAAAGCAGGAGAGAATGAGGAATAACCAGGAGTTCTCAAGATAGAATTAGGAAATTGGACCACACAATGGATGACTCTAACCTACTTTAGATTAGAGAATAATATGTGTAATTTGAAGAGAAAATAGAACATGGTATGAAGAATTTGACAGAAGTTCACTTAATTAAATATTTTTTTACTATTGGATTTGCGTGTCTCTGACACATTTCATGATATAGTGGCACATTGATCAGGGGCTTGGTCCTTATTTGATTAGCTTTATCTTCCCCCAAGTGAATAAGCTAAATCTAGGAATAGTTGAGGGGGTTACTACTGATTAAAATAGCATTTTAGGGAAATTAGCTTGGCTGTAATGTGCAGAGAAAATATAGGGAAAGTAGGAGATGGTGTAGTGAGACTATGTTATCAAAAGAAAATTTGGAAGAAAATAATCCTTGAATAGCTGGCCAGGTCAGGTAATTTTGGCCTTTTGCCTTTTATTTGGATGATAGGTGATTGAGAGGGTGAAGGTGGGTATTACTGTTAAAATAAAAGCTTAGTGGAAATTAAGTTCCATTCCTGCAACTGCTGGGTGAGAGCCTGAGTTCCAGATTGTATTCCAAATGTCAGTTCTTTAATTGGGAAGAGTACAATTTGTCTCTAGACCAATGAGGCTGAACCACAGGTGAATAGCTGCACTGCCAAGAAAACTGCTGAATTTATATTTTTTTATCTTAATCAAGTGCTACTATCCCCATGATCTATGAATTCTAAATTCTAAATATGCAGAGCCTGCTGAACCTGTTGAATTTGGTACTTAAGACTCCAGGTTCTAGTTGGTTTCACTTTTTATCCCTCTAACCTCAGCCAACAGATTTATAAGAAACACAACATAGGATAAGAGAAAAAAGTCAGGAAATCAGAACTACTTTCAGACTGTGCCTCTGGCATTTAGTAGCAATGTGATAATGGGAAATTTGCTTAGTGTCTCCAAATTACAGTTTTCTCATCTATAAATAGGGAAAGAGATTACTTATAATAGATAAAAATAGTTCACCCTAATTATGCACAGAGAAAAAAGTAAAAAAAATGTTTTTACCAGGTGAGAAGTAGTTGGATGGGCAACCCATAAAGTTGGTTTATCAGCAGGGTATACATACCATAAATAGACAGTAAATGAACAGGTCTAAGAACTGACTAGGAAGAAAGTAGGTTAGATTGCTTTCAACACTTAGGTGGTACAATGAATAGGGTGCTGGAACTAGTGTCAGGGAAACCTGAGTTCAGATTTGGCTAAAGGCACTTATTAGATGTGTGACACTGTCAGTTTCTAGAAGTGTAAAATGAAGATAATTATGAGACTTACCTCCTAGGCTGCTATAAGGATCAAATAAGATAATATTTTTAAAATACAGAGTCTGGAACATAGTAGAAGCTTAATAAATGCTGTTTACCTAAACTAATCTATCTATTTAGTGCTATACCAATCAAACTCCCAAGAGATTATTTAACTGAACTAGAAAAAATAACGACAAAATTCATCTGGAAAAACAAAAGGTCAAGAATTTCAAGGGAATTAATGAAAAAAAATGCAAATGAGGGTGGCCTAACTGCACCAGATCTAAAACTATATTATAAAGCAGTGGTCACCAAAACCATTTGGTACTGGATAAGAAATAGAGTAGTGGATCAGTGGAATAGGTTAGGTTCACAGAACAAAATACTCAATGACAATAGTAATCTAGTGTTTGACAAACCCAAAGACCCCAGTTTTTGGGATAAAAACTCACTATTTGACAAAAACTGCTGGGATAATTGGAAACTAGTCTGGAAGAAATTAGGCATTGACCCACACCTAACACCATATACCAAGATAAGGTCAAAATGGATTCATGATCTAGGCATAAAGAATGATATTATAAACAAATTAGAACAATGTAGGATGGTTTACCTCTCAGACCTGTGGAGGGGGAAGGAATTTGTGACCAAAGAAGAACTAGAGGTCATCATTAATCACAAAATAGATAAGTTTGACTATATCAAGTTGAAAAGTTTCTGTACAAACAAAATGAATGAAGACAAGATTAGAAGGGTAGCAGTAAACTGGGAAAATATTTTTACATCCAAAGGTTCTGATAAAGGCCTCATTTCTAAAATATATAGAGAATTGACTCAAATATATAAGAATTCAAGCCATTCTCCAATTGACAAATGGTCAAAAGATATGAACAGACAATTTTCAGATGAAGAAATTGAAACTATTTCCGGTCACATGAAAAGGTGCTCCAAGTCACTATTGATCAGAGAAATGCAAATTAAGACAACTCTGAGATACCACTACACACCTGTCAGATTGGCTAAAATGACAGGAAATGATAATGATAACTGTTGGAGGGGATGTGGGAAAACTGGGACACTGATACATTGTTGGTGGAACTGTGAACGGATCCTACCATACTGGAGAGCAATTTGGAGCTATGCTCAAAGAGTTATCAAACAGTGCATACCCTTTGACCCAGCAGTGTTTCTACTGGGCCTATATCCCAAAGAGATTTTTAAGGAGGGAAAGGGAGCCACATGTGCAAAAATGTTTGTGGCAGCCCTTTTTGTAGTGGCAAGAAACTGGAAATTGAAAAGATGCCCATCAATTGGAGAATGGCTGAATAAATTATGGTATATGAATGTTATGGAATATCATTGTTCTGTAAGAAATGACCAACAGAAGGATTTCAGAGAGGATTGGAGAGACTTGCATGAACTGTTGCTGAGTGAAATCAGCAGAACCAGGAGAACATTATACACAGCAACAAGACTATACGATGATCAATTTTGATGGACATGGTTCTTTTCAACAATGATGTGATTCAAACCAGTTGTTCTGCGATGAAGATAGTCATATACATCCAGAGAGAGGCCTGTGGGAACTGAGAGTAAACCACAACACAGCATTTTAATGCTTTCTGTGAATATTTCCATGCATTCTGTTTTCCTTCTTAGGTTGTTTTTTTTCTTCTTCTCTTTCTAGATCTGATGTTTCTTGTGCAGTAAGATAACTGTATAGATATGTATACATGTATTGTACTTGTCATATAATTTATCCTATCTAGCATGTATTAGATTACCTGTCATCTAGGGGTGGGGGGTGGGGGGAGGGAAAGGAAAAGCTTGGGAAAAAAAAAGTTTTTTTGCAAAGGTCACTCATATGTTTTGCAAATAAAAAGCTTTATTAAAAAAAATGCTGTTTATATTGCTCTTTAATGACCTTAAGTATCTTCCCAAAACAAAGATCTATCTTTTTATATCTGTAGTGTTTCCTTAAGGCTATACAGCTTAAAGTCATGCAATACTCACTTAAAATAAATGTAAATAAAATGAAATATTTGCATGTCTACCTACCAAGACAAATCCAGGAACTATATGAACATAATTACAAAACACTTTTCACATAGTCAGATCCAAAAAACTGGAAAAATCTCAATTGCTCATGAGTAGGCTGAGTTAATATAATAAAAATAACAATTCCAATGATATTGCTCTAGTTGTTCAGTGGCATACCAATCAAACTGCCAAAAAAATATTTTATAGAGCTAGAAAAAAGTAATGACAAAATTCACCTGGACAAACAAAGGATCAAGAATATGAAGGAAATTAATGAAAAAATACAAAAGATGATGGCAAAGCAGTACCAGATCCCAAACTATATTATAAAGCAGAAGTCATCAAAACCATTTGGTACTGGCTAAGAAACAGAATGATGGATCAGTAGAATAGGTTAGATATGACATAATAATCAAGGCTATAGCAATCTAGTATTTGATAAATCCCCGAATTATAGCTTCTGGGATAAGAAATCACTATTTCACCAAAATTGCTGGGAAAACTGAAAAATAATATCAGAAACTCAGCATAGACCTACATCTCACACCATATATCAAAATAAGGTCAAAATGGGTATATAATTTGGGCATGAAAGGTAATGTCATAAACAAATTAGGAGAACAAGGGATAATTTACCCATCAGATCTTTGGAAAAGGGAGGAATTTATGACCTAAGAATAACTAGAGAACATTATGAAAGGCAAAATGGACAATTTTGATTACATTAAATGAAAAAGTTTTTGTACAAACAAAACTAACAGAAACAGGATTAAAAGGGAAGTACAGAATTAGGGTAAAAGAATTATAGCCAGTATTTCTGATAAAGGTTTCATTTCTAAAGTATATAAAGAACTGTGTCAAATTTATAAGAATACAAGTCATTCCTCAATTGATAAATGATCAAAGGATATGAACACACAATTTTTAGATGATGAAATTAAAGCCATCTATAATTATATAAAAAAATGCTCTAAATCACTTGATTAGAGAAATGCAAATTTAAACAACTCTGAGATACCACCTGGCACCTCTCAAATTAGCTAAGATGACAGGAAAAGATAATGATAAATGTTAGAGGAGATATGGGAAAGCTGGAATACTACTGCATTGTTTTTAGAGTTGTGAAATGATCCAATCATTCTGGAAAACAATTTGGAACTATTCCCAAAAGGCTATAATTGTACGTACTCTTTGACTCAGCACTGCCATTACTGGGTCTGCATCCCAAAGAAACCATAATGAAGGGAAAAGGAGCCATATATGCAAAAATATTCATAGCAGCTCTTTTTGATGGTAGCAAATTGTAGGAAAATAAGGAGATAACTATCAATTGGGGAATAATTGAATAAGTTGTGGTATATGAAGGTAATGGAATATTATTGTTTTATAAAAAAAAATTTATGATCAATCTGATTTTAGAAAGACCTGGAAAGATTTACATGAACTGATGCTGACTGAAACAAGCAGAACCAGGAATACATTTTACACAATAACAGCAAGAATGTGCTTTCATCAATTATGAAAGACTTTAATTTTCTCAGTAGTTCAGTGATTCAAAGCAATCCTAATAAACTCTGGATAGAAAATGTCATCTGCATCCAGGAAAAAGAACTAAGGAGACTGAATGTAAATTAACACATTCTATGATTAATTGTTTTTTTTTTTTCTCCCATGGTTTTTCCTGCTTGTTCTGATTTTTCTCTCCCAACATGATTCATAAAGCAACATGTATTTAAAAATAAAACAACAACAACAATAAATAAATACAATGTCACAGTTTTTAAGTCAGCTAGAGAATATTAGCAATGAGAAATAGTCAGATGAAACAGTGGAAAAACCATTGCCCTTGGAATGAAATTATAGGTTTGGATCCTGGCTTTGCTGTTATTTTGCTCTGTAAGATCTTGGTCAGTTTGCTTATCCATTCTGCTACTAAAGTTCCTCATTGTTACTTGTAAGGGTTACCTGATTTAGAAGGTTTTTTTTTTCCCTAGGTGACTCTGTGATCTAAGGCAAGGATTCTTAACTTTGAATCTGTAAACTTTAAAAAAAATTGAAAAATTTATCTTAATATAATAGATTTCTTTTTAATGCTTTGTGTTTTACTTTATGTATTTAAGAGCAACAATCTGAGAAGTCTATGTGATTAGAAGACTGTCAAAAGGATTCAAACTACCAAAAATGTTTAATCCTTTATCTAAGGGGTTAGAGATTATCACAAGAAAGTATGAGTGGAGAATAAAGAAAGCTGCTCATATACTGGGATAAACCAATAAATGGCAAACAGTATACATACCCCCTTTCAACACAATGTCAACAATTCCAGAAGACAGCCTGAGGAACATTGAATAGAATCCTTATGGAAGATTTATGGAAGTTTAGAACAACAGTTACATAATTTTTAAAAGACATGGATTGATTACAAACTTCACATCTCTTTGATATATAGCTTATGTAAATTTGAAATTTTCTTTACAAGCCCACACTTACACTGATTGGTTGGGTCCTCAACTTATAGTTGGTAGCTAGATGGCACAATGAATAAAGCATTGGATCAGGAAGGTCTGAGTTCAAATTCAGTCTCAGACACTTATTAGCTGTGTGACTCTTAAGTCCCTTAACCTCTGGCTGCCTCAGTTTCCTTATCTACAAAATGGTGATCTTAATGACACATGCCTCACAAGGATACTGTGAGCATTAAATGAAATATTGATAAAACTTACCACAGTGCCTATTACATAACAGATGTTATATAAGTGTTTGTTTCTTTTCCTTCAGTTTTCCCTACTTGTGCAAGGGGAAGAAAGCAGCACTGAGAGTAAAATGAGTTCTTTAATACCACAGGCTTGATCTCCCCTCCATTCTAGACTGTTCTGTCCAATTTCAGTCACCTATGATTACTACCCCATTTTCACTTAATCAGTTGATATTGCCCTAAAGTGATGCTAGAAAAGCTTTCCTCATGCAGAATTCAGATTGATGGTTTGATTCCTTGTTGAAGGTGTCTCCACTGCCAGATCAATCCCCTGCTTCAGTAGACTGCTTTTCAGAACTGCTTTCTTCCCAGGCTTAACTACTGGGGTCTTCTCCTTCTTCCTTTTTTTTTTAAAGATTTCTTTTTCTTTCTTTCTTTCTTTTTTTTTTTTTTTTTTTTTTTTGGCTGAGGCAATTGGGGCTACCCAGGGTCACATAGCGAGAAAGTGTTAAGTGTCTGAGATCAGATTTGAACTTAGGATCTCCTAACTTCAGGGCTGGTGCTCTATGCACTGCACCACCTAACTGCCCCGGGGTCTTCTTCTAACATTTCAAAGCCTCACAAGGTCATAACTTTGTTGTTTCATTTCCAATGTTCCTTCATCCAAGATCAGAAAAAAAATTTTAAAATAGGGACAGAAGAAATAACAGGGCTTTCTATCCATGAGTCATGTGCTAGGAGGCTATTTACTGCTTTATTGCTCTCCCAAAAGCTTATAGCTGTTCTGATTTCAATGACCAATCAGAAAGATAAGGAGAGACTGAGTCACCATTAGTACATTTTGCATGCACATGGGTGCCAGGTTCCCAGGCAATTAAAAGGCTTTCCAAGGCAGCAGATTGGAAGACGTCACAGAATGCCTAAATGTTCTGAAATAGAAATGTTCATGAATGGATGGAAGAAAGGTTCAACAAACCACCTTTAGGGTTAGCAGGCAACAAAGTACCCTGTGTGTATGATCTAAGGGCAAGGTCCCTATGGGCTAGGTTCTTATTGTAGCTACAATCTCAATAAGATTCAACTTCCTCTTTTGTAAAATGAGGGGGTTGGACTGCTGTTTATCCTTCATAATTAACTAGGACTAATGACTTCACAACATTGGGGTCAAGGTATAGTGTGTTTAACTGGCTAGTTCTCATCTGTAAATTGAGGGGGTTATTCTAAGTTCTGAATCTTATGATGCATCTCCTTTTCTGAAAAATAAAATGGTATGTGTGCAAATAGTAAACCAGCAGCTTATTTTAAGGACTAGACTTCCAGTAGAAGCTGAATAAGATGTCACCTACATTTTGGGATTTCAAAAATATTAAGGCCTGATGTCTAAATTTCTCCTATAAGAGATTAATTCTCTTGGTTAAACACAGAGTACTCCAGACTTTTCCCTATTCCCTGAGGCCCCAGAGGGCAGAATATAGATAAAAGTATGGAAGTTACCCAGAAGCAATATTAAGCTTAATGTAATATTTTTTCCTAAACATTAGAATGTTAAAAATTAAATGTGTTATTTTATAGTACAGTAGAATCCTCATCATTGGAACTGTTAGCATTAGAAAAATTGTTAATTTATCCTATGAAGTATGAATACTTGAATGCAAACCCATGAAATTTGATAGTAGGTAGATGCTCTATATCTTCCTTCAGATTGGAAGATTCCTGAGGATAGGACTTAATATGTTGCCATTTTTGTGCTTAATAAATGTTTATTGCTTTCATTCAGTAATCACAAGGTTTATTAGAAACAATTGAAATAAATTACTTAAATAGTCTCATTTTAGAAAAATAAATTGAAAAAACTGTTCAATCTTAGCTCCCTAAGAAGGGATTCAGAATGAAAGGGTTGCTAGAAATTCTGAAATCAATGCATTGTTCTTCTGTAGCTATTGAGTGTGAATAAAAGTTGTTTGAAGGTAAGTGGAAAAAATTTTTGCATAATCCACCAATGTCATCATGATGGTCTGACAATTCTGGGTTTCCAATCCTTATGTGAATTTTTCTGTGTTTCTTGTCTTCACTGAACTCAAGACTTCTAATATACAAATAAGCTATGTTACCTTTGGGATGATAGCATTCAGGGGTATGAATAGGTTGTATTTTTTTGGTTGGACAACACTCTGCCATTTTGGTAAAATGCCCTTCCCCTAGAGTCTTATGTACTCTAAGACTCATAATACCATTATGTGGTTTAATTTAACCCTGAAAGTTAAATATACTTTGTGGGATATTGAACAAGAATTATCGTTTCCATTTTATCTGCATTGAGCAACTTGTTGGCTTTGTGGTTCAAGTAGTTCTGTTCCTGAATAGGAACTAAGTAAATAATATATTTTTTATCAAGAAAAGACCTTCTCTTTTTTTTTTTTTTTTTTTTTTTGCTTTTTGCTGAGGCAATTGGGGTTAAGTGACTTGCCCAGGGTCACACAGCTAGGGAATGTTAAGTGTCTGAGACCAGATTTGAACTCAGGTCCTCCTGACTTCAGGGCTGGTGCTCTATCCACTGAGCCACCTAGCTGCCCCAGACCTTCTCTTTATATGAAGTCTGATACCACAACTCCTGAATTTGTGGCCAGCTGGGTACACTCAAATTTCTTCCTGTTAATTGCTTCAGTAGGAAATCTCTTAGTGTCTAACAACTGCCACCTCTTGAACTGGGAGATGTCATCTATTAGGTCTTGAGACTCTGCTCAAGGTTCACAAAAGAAAATAAAAAGAGAAAATGGCTAAAAACGCAAAGCCTAGTAACTCTGCTCTCATGCAATGCTGGTAAGGACATAAGTTCACATTGTGCCTTGGTGACAAAAGTCCTTTATATCTTAAGAATGGAGGAAGCTACAGGGGGGTACAGGTTGTCCCTCCATCTTCCTGTCCACATTTATGTTCCATGGTGTTATTGTTATATGTGCCTTATAAACTTGGAAAGAAGTTCCAGAGAAAGACCAACTAGCCTTTATAGATTATGAGGATGAAAACCTGATTCTTAGATACTCATCAAGAGACAGCTTCATTCTTAGAAACCCATATCTGTATGGCATGATTGACAGTGCTGAGAAAACATTAGTGAAATTGAATTCTTTGGGACCTCCAAAAACCCTATATTCTAAAATTTTGACAAGTTGATTGAGGAAATTTAACACATTTATCAAGACTTCCCCTGATCCGTCCTTTTACATTCTTTCTCCAAATTAAAATGTTGCCTATGATGCATACTACCTGTGGGACTATGAGTTCCAGGAAATTCTGTAAGATAACTTAGAGATAAGCTGCATTTCTGTATTGATAAAAGAGTCTCCTAACCTGATGTCCCCTACAACAAAGCAATCAATAATTGATCTAGCTATCAATCTTCCTACCATCTTCTCTCTCCATCAAAATATGACTCATATATAGAAACTTGACTTGATAGATGAGATAGTACAGTATATTATATAACAATGTAAAAAAATAAAATATATCACATGAAATATAATATACTATAATGTAATGCCATGTGATGTGATGATAGACAATATGATGTGATAGAGTACCAACTTCAGTGTTAAAAAAAAAATACTGTCTTCAAGCTCTGGCTCTGATAAACACTGAGTTTGGAATCTTGGGTAGGTCCCTTGGACTCTTAGTGTTATAGACAGATCTCCAACACTGCATACATTGAAGAGAGAATGACGATTTGTACTGTTACAGAGAAATTTCTTACCAGGGAGATTTCTATAGCTATAAAATCACAGGCCTAGTCTCTATCCCTTTGTTATAATTTGACAAGGCATGATATGAGATATAATATAATACCACATAAAATGATAGGAAATAAATAAATCAACAAATCATTTCTAAGGGAAGAAATGAAAGATCTCAAAGATTAAAGTTAGAGAAAATTAAAAAGTAATTGAAATTAGATATCTCTTACTACCTTTTATGTGAATGAGTTATGGGTAGCTCCAAATCTGTAGGCTACCATAATGGAATGCCACCTAAAGGAAGGAGAAAAGCAAGTTTTAAAGGTTTTTTTAACTCCAAATTTTAAGTATTTATACATAAAATAGAGAAATGCTAATGTGTAACTTAGAAAACTTGCCCAGTTTTCAGTTATCTATGAATGGACCATTTTGTCTGTAGTTGAAAGGGACTTTCAAAATCATCTAGTCCAACCCTCTCATGTTAATGAATTGTGAAACTTTGGCTGAAGAGTGGGCAGTAACTTGTCTGAAGTCACAAGGCAATTCCCACTTCTGAAAAAAAAAATGGATAAGAAAGGACAAAGATATAATAACTTTCCTAATTTTAGAAATTTTGTTTACATATAATAACCAAGATCTACTAACTCAATCTTCTTTTGATTAGTCTGTATTGCCTTCTGTTCATTGAAGCTTTTTATTTAAAAGGGAAAAAATCCTTAATAGCTATGTAGAAAACCACAAACAAATGGAGTCTATTGTATTTTCACAGTATAGAAATGGCCTACTGACCCAGAATATAACATAACTGCAGAAAGGGCACTAAACTTGAAAATAGAGCTGGAAGTACTAGAAAACTGAGATTGCTGTATCTAAAGGAAGAGTTGTCTCTAACAGGCTAACATATTCATGTTTTGGAGCACTTTTCATCTACTCTTTTTGTTGTAGCCCACAGTAATGTTGGGACAATACCAATAAAAGAAATTGTCCTTCTCAATCTGGAAAAGATTTCAGCACTAATGGGAGCAAAAAAAAAAAAATTGCAAGTAGATTCACTGTGTCCTGCCAAGAAATTCATTCTTAAGAACATTAGCAATATCGTTAAGACAACTGTTTAAAATATTTATGTGATTTCTTATTTTTAACTGAGGCAATGAAATTTATCATAACTGGGATTATTTTGTTCTTTCACATGAATTTATATGTATATATAAATATATGTATATATTTATGCTTCAATATTAATATATCTTAAACACCTTCAAACATTTTATTCATGTATTTCTTGGATTTATTTATATTTTTCTAATGTAAAACAATTATTAATAAGTATGTGTGTCCTTGAAAATGTTAATATTTGCTTTGGAAAAATAAGGTTAGGCTTGATCTGACTCCAATATGTGTGAAGAGGTGAATTTCTGGCTGGGCCAGTTATGGAACGCAGGTACAGGGCCATTTACTGGCTGCTCCCAAATATTCCCCATTATGATCTCATTTCTTTGTTTCCTAAAATTTTTCTAATTTAAAAGTAACCTACTATAATGTACATAATCATGGATATATTACACCTTATCAGATAACTTCTCACACACTGACAGGTTATTTAGCATGTAAGCAATGCAAAAGTTTTCAACCAATCAGTATTTAATTATCAACTAACATTCTAATTACAGCTGATTACTAAGCAATCCATCAAAGGAACTGAGTTTGAATTCAACTTGTATTGCCACTTATAACTTGGATGTCCTAAGTCACAACAGTCAAGCATTCCAGGCCATGATTTCCCTAATTCTAAAATTACAGGATTGGCCTAAATCACTTTCTTGGGCTTTCTGTCTATCTTTGATCCTTGATCCTAAGACTCCCTTGTCAGGAACAACTAAGCAGCCTTCTAGCCTTTCCTAGGCTTTTCTGTCTGGTCTACATCACTGATCATTAATTCTGGTCCATTGTCTCTTTGCTGTTTTTCATTCTTACCTTTGAGATCTCTAAATATCTAAGTTTATAGAGATGAGAGACAAAAGCTTCTTTTGTTTGTTGTCTTTTCTTAAATTCCTAAATCTGGCTTCACCAGATTGCCATGGCTGTCTATGATACAAAGTTAAGAATCGACATGTTAAAGAGCATCCAAAGGAGGGCATTCATGATGGTGATGGACCGTGTGTTCATGCCATGATAGGATCAGATGAAGGAATTTACAGATTGCCTCAAAGAAAAGACTTAAGTGGTATATCATGCTTATTTTCAAGTATTTGAAGAGTTGTCACACAGATGACTGATTAGACTGATTCTGTTTAACTCTAGGGGAGAAGATTACTAGAAGGAATGAATGAAAGTTGCAAAAGATCATTTTGCTTTAATGTAAGAAAGAATGTCCTAATAATTAGAGTAATTTTTAAAAAGTGAAATGGAATGTCATGGAAAGTGATTCCTTCTAATGGAGTTCTTAATGAAGAGGTTGTATGAGCATTTTTTATCCAATATCTAATAGGATGATTTATTATCCTCATGTAGAAAGGATGAAGCAAAGGTTGGATATGGTGATTTCTTAAGCTCCTTTCTAACTCTGAGATTCTTTGACTTTAGTTGTGGTGTCTTGAGTTTAAAGTGCATCTTTTTGAAGGCAGGGCATTGTACTAGGTTATCTACCATAATTCATTTAGATTTTTTGGGATATCTGTTAAGTTTCTTCCCTCTACTGTCTCCTCACTCATGAGAAAAGAATAAATCCTTAACCAGGACATGCTATCTCATTATTTTCTTAAACTCATAGGCCTGATCACAGAGCCATGTTGTTTTCAAGAAGGACCAGAAATAGCAGGTATTCTCGGGGTGGACAGCTATACTCTGGGGTTTTTCTGGTCATTTAAATCCTGTGAAGTATACATCTATGCTTGAGGAATATTTTAACTTCCCATTTGTACCTTGAACCTTGTACTGACTCCAGGAATTCTGTGACAAATTCATAGTATCCTTAAAATGACAATTCACTGCCATTTGTTTAGCCTTCTAGTACCTTGATATCAGTTTATTGACTTTTGTATTGTTAAGGAAAGAGCTTTTAGCTTCTCTGATTCATTTTCCTTCCATAGAGGGAAAATAATATTTATTTCCCCCAATTGGGATGTTTGTTTGTTTTGTTCTCTGTTTTTGCTTTAGATACCCAGTTATGTGTGCGTTTTTTACCTTTTTTTTTTGTAAGGCAGTTGTAGTTAAATGATTCGCACAGCTAGTTAAGTGTCTCAGGCAGGATTTGAACTCAGGTTCTTCTGATGCTAAGGCCAGTATTCTATCAACTGTACTAAACACATGCCCCTGTTTTTTTTTTCTTCCAAGGATCACAAAACATCTCTTCTAAATTTTGTTTTCAGGTCTCTAATATGTCAAAGTTATATCTTAGCGTTTTTCTTTCAAGTTTTATTTCTATCATATATAATCACCTAAGAAAATAGCTAAAAGAGCTAGCAAGATCGGAAAGGAAAAAAAGAGACAGGGTTCCAGTGGGCACAGCACACTCATCACATAAAATCGCATACTCTTGGCAAGAAAAGAAATGAATATCAGCAGTGGGCACATATATAATGTATAGGAAGGATTAAATTTTATCTTATATAACTTGGTGTGTGACCAGTTTCCAAAACTATCAGTGACTTGCACCACTCTGAAACAGAAAGCTTCTCTTTCATAAGAACAATTTGTCTCTTCAAATGAGAATAAGATTTGCCATCTTCTTTGGCTACTATACTTGCATGTTCTTTAAGCAATTAATGTTTTTCCATCTCTGTGTAATATACTAAAAAAATGTCTATTTACAGAAAAAGACAAACATGAAGCAGAAGGAAAGAAAGTGCTGTGGCATAGAAAATTTGGGTAACTATTGAGACCCTCTAGTTTCAAGTAGCTGTTCCCATAACACTCAGAGAGGCAGCCTACACAAGAGCAGGAAGGTGCCTGGCCAATTATGCTGCAAATAATGATCAAGAAATGACGCTCATCAATTTGGAACTATGCTCAAAAAATTATCAAACTGTGCATATCCTTTGACCCAGCAGCATTTCTATTGGGCTTATATCCCAAAGAAATCATAAAGGAAGGAAAGGGACCCACATGTGCAAAAATGTTTGTGGCAGCCCTTCTTGTAGTGGCTAGAAACTGGAAATTGAATGGATGCCCATCAATTGGAGAATGGCTGAACAAATTATGGTATATGAATGCTATGGAATATTATTGTTCTGTGAGAAATGACCAGCAGGATGATTTCAGAGAGGCCTGGAGAGACTTGCATGATCTGATGCTGAGTGAAATGAGCAGAACCAGAAGATCATTATACATGGCAACAACAATACTATATGATGATCAATTCTGATGGATATGGGCTCTCTTCAACAATGAAATGTTTCAAACCAGTTCCAATTGTTCAGTGAAAAAAGCCATATACACCCAGAGAGAGGGATGTGAAATGTGGACCACAACATAACATTTTCATGCTCTCTATTGATGTTTGCTTGCATTGTGTTTCCTTTCTCTGATTTTTCTTTCTTGTAGATACAATTTTTCTTGCACAAAAATGATAAGTGTGGAAATATATATCCATATATTCAATTTGTCAAGTATTTTAACATAAGTGGATGTTAACATAAGTCAAGTATTTAACATGTAATGGATATCCTGCCATCTAGGGGAGCGGTGGGGAATAGGGGAGAAAAATTTGTAACAGAAAGCTTTGTAAGGGTTAATGTTGAAGAATTACCCATACATATGTTTTGCAAATAAAAAGCTTTAATAAAAAAAAAAAAGAACTGAGGCTCATCAACACACAACCATCCCATGGCTTTCTAGCATAAAATTCACCACAGGAGGCAAAATTAATAGTAAATCTGTTGGAACTACTTATCTATACATACTTCCTTAGACTATATTTTTCCCCTTTTCCCATTTTTAGTCCCACATATTTATCCAGTATGACTATGTTAAATAATGACTAGAATTTAAGAATGCCTTGAAGAACCAAGTAAATTTTTGTATCAATTGATAATACTGGTCCTTCAAATGCTAGCAAGATACTACCTATGCAAGCACGTTGGGGACATCCTCTATTTCCCTAAGTATCCTTCTGCAAGTAGGTTAATAGTTACTTAGATGAAGCATTGCTGAAAAGACAACAAATGAAAATATTTATATCTATGATGGTAGTGACATAAAGAATAGCACAAAGCATCCTTCATATAGCACAAAGAGAATTTCAAAGCAAAAAAACAAAAAACTGGGGTGGGAGGTAGGGTGGAGGTGTTAAGGTTAATCTAGATTCAGAATTCACATTCAATAGGCACAGACTTAAAAGGGGTTTATTACTGCTCAGACAGAACCTTGATTCAAACAAGATATAAGGAAAGAGGAAACATAACATAAAAGTAATACAAATTTTTTAATAAATAAATAATACTTTAATAATTATTAGTAAATGATAAATAAAAGTGAATAAATAAATAATAAATAAATACAAATCAATAAACAGTGATCAGCATAACAATAAAGACAATATAAAAAACAAACAATATACAGCATTCATCATCTCCACTCTGAGAAAGCACCAACACCTGAGTTTCTTAGCTGGGGAATCCCAATCCTAGCTTTCAGGGCACATGGGTGAGAGAGCCCCCACAAAGGATCCCTTCCTGGGAAAAGATTCAAAAGTCCCTTTTCTACTAAGGGATTTTTATAGGCTGAGAACAAAGAAGGAATTATGCTTAATATCCACATTTGATATGTGAATCGAGATAAAGCAGCCTTTCAGGTATGTGGTACTCCATCTTGAGGGACTCACTCAGGAGAATATTTGTTCACTTCTTTAGGATGACTGCCTTTACTCAGAGAATTGACCAGGTTTCCAAGGCAAACACAAGTCAGCAATAAAGGAAACAATGCACAGGATGGCCTTCCTTTCCTATGCTTTGTGGCACTCTATCAGATAACTGCAAGCACATTCTCATGTTCTCAGCAAAAAGTTACACAAAAGACATGGCCAAAACTTCCTAGAATTCCTTATTCATTAGGATTCATTACAGGGACAAATATAAAATAGAAACAGAATAGAACTGATGAAGTAGTCCAGAATTATGAGGATGAAGCCCTGAATATTGAGTTAAAATGATGCATTGTGCATGGGGAGTGGCAAGTTAAACATTTATATAGCAACAACTATGTTTCAGGACCCCTTGTCAGAGCTTTGCAAATATTATATCATTTGATCCTCACAATACCTTGCAACATAGATGCTATTATTATACTTATTTTACATTTAAGGATACTCAGAGTCAAAATGGCTAGTAAGTATATATTTTTTTGAAATTTAGAAATTGAATTTATTTTCTAAAGGCAAACAGTATGGGATAGTGAGCTACAATTTAAGGACAGCTTCCTTTTTCTGTTCTAATTTGCATATAAAAGTACCCATTTTGTTGTTTAAATTCAAAATAAAGATAAATTTCTTTAAAATTCTGCAGGCTAAAATCAAGATTAAACTGGAAAATAGACTTTTTCAAAAGGACACTTAGCCAATGTGACACAAATGTGATTTCCTGATAAACTAGTGAATGTGTCAAAATCTTGTGGACTCTGCCTAAGGATAAAATTAATTATTGTAGCAAAAAGAGGATATATTGAAAATTGAAAATATTTTAAAGATATACAAAGTAGTAAGGCTTATTGTATAAGTCATTTTTTTCATTTGCAAATGACAGAGTATGAATTCTAGTATGATGACTATTCAAGTGTTTATACCTTCTCTATTCTTCCATTTTGTCTGACCTGCTTCTCTAATTCACTCCCACATGGTCTCTATTTTCTCAAAAGACCATAAAAATAGTGTTGGATGAATTTCAAGGATGGGGGTGATGAGTCTCTTCTGTTCATCCTCCAACATTTAGCAGCAAAACTTCTCTAAATTGATGTTATGTATTATTACCTTCATATCATTAAGCCCACAAAAACAAAGCCTGATACTGCACATTATTTAAGCATTCAAATAGGATTTATTGAAGGATATAGTATAGACTATAAGTGGGTCCCAAAATGATTGCTGGAATGCAATTACCTCAAATAATCAAATAATCAATGAGGATTCCTAGTTCAGTTTTTCATGTTATTCAAAATCAGCTCTGGCAACAATTCATCTACAGCAATGCTATAAGAGTTCAATTTATTCTTCCTTCTGGAGGAGAGGTTTCATTTCTCACTTCTGAAATGTGTAACTTAAATTTCTTTTTTTTATTATTAAAGCTTTTTTATTTGCATAACATATGTATGGGTAGTTCCTCAGCATTGATCTTTACAAAGCTTTCTGTTACAAATTTTACCCTTAGTCCCCTCCCCTCCCCTAGATAGCAAGAAGTCCACTACATGTTAATAATGTTAAAATACTTGACAAGTTGCTATGCAAGAAAAATCCTATCTACAAGAAAAAAAATCAGAGAAAGGAAACCCAATGCAAGCAAACATCAATAGAGAGTATGAAAGTTATGTTGCAGTCCACATTTCATATACCTCTCTTTGGGTGTATATGGCTTTCTTCACTGAACAATTGGAACTGGTTTGAGACATTTCTTTGTTGCAGAGAGCCATGTCCATCAGAGTTGATCATCATGTAATATTATTGTTGTTCTGTATAATGATCTCCTGGTTCTGCTCGTTACACTCATCAGTTCATGCAAGTCTCTTCAGGACTCTCTGATATCATCCTGCTGGTCGCTTCTTATAGAACAATAATATTCCATAACATTCACATACTATAATTTATTCAGCCACTCTCCAATTGATGGGCATCCATTCAGTTTCCAGTTTCTAGCCACTACAAAAAGGGCTGCCACAAACATTTTTGCACATGTGGGGCCCTTTCCTTCCTTTATGATTTCTTTGGGATATAAGCTGGGTCAAAGGGTATCCACAGTTTGATAACTTTTTGAGCATAGCTCCAAATTGCTCTCCAGAATGGTTGGATCCATTCACAGTTCCACCAACAATGTATTAGTGTCCCAGTTTTCCCACATCCCCTCCAACATTTATCGTTATCTTTTCCTGTCATTTTAGCCAATCTGACAGATGTGTAGTGGTACCTCAGAGTTATCTTAATTTGCATTTCTCTGATCAATAGTGATTTGGAGCAACTTTTCATATGACTAGAGATGGTTTTAATTTCATCATCTGAAAACTGTTCATATCCCTTGACCATTTATCTATTGAAGAGTGGCTTGAATCTTATAAATATGAGACAATTCTCTATATATTTTAGAAATGAGGCTTTTATCAGAACCATTAAATGTAAAAATGATTTCCCAATTTGATGCTTCCCTCCTAATCTTGTCTGCATTTGTTTTGTTTGTACAGAAACGTTTTAACTTAATATAATCAAAATTATCTATCTGGTGTTCAATTAAGAGTTCCAGATCTTCTTTGGACATAAATTTATTCCATCTCCACAGGTCTGAGAGGTAAACTATATTAAGTTCCTCTAATTTGCTTACAATATCACTCTTTATATGTAGATCATTAACCCATTTAGATCTTATCTTGATATGTGGTAAGTGTGGGTCAAGCCCTAATTTCTTCCACACTAGTTTCCAATTTTCCCAGCAGTTTTTGCCGAATAGTGAGTACTTATCTCAAAAGCTGGGGTCTTTGGGATAGACTTACTTCTATAGTCAAAAGTTTAGATATCATTGTCACAAAAATGGTGAGGGGGCTTCAGTAATCTTATAATCCACTGACTAAGAAAAAGGCCACCAATAGTGTGTCTTTTTTAACTCAATAGACAAACATTTTTACTTCTTTAGTGTTTTCTTGTCATATGGAATTTTTTGATTGAACCTGTAATTTTATCACTGCATAGAACACTCCATATATGCAGATCAACAATTAAAGAAAAACTTAATATTAGAATTCCCTAGGGTAATACAAAACCAAGTGAGTTTCCTGAAACCACATAGAAAATGTCAAAAGACTAACCAAGTTCTTCTAAGTCCAAGTATAACCTTTTATGCATTATGCCATCTACCATAAACTTATTCACATTGTATAAATTTATTTGATAGTAATGCTCTCTTCATCCCTGGCTTCTTCATAAGGAAATTCCAATTTCCTTCTTTCGTTTAAAGTCGACATTTTTTATTGATGATCAGACTCAACTTTGCAGATCAGTGGGGCAGCCTCCAGTCTCAGCTCAGAGGGCAAACTATGAGAAACCAGGATGTGTCCTGAAAAAAGAAGGCAAAGGTACACCATGCAAACACAAGGGGCAACTGTGCTCAAAGCCAAGACTCAGAACTGCACAGGAAGCTTGGGACAGCACCCCCTTTACCCCAGGGATAGAAACTCAATTGCTAAGTATTCAGATGATAGATACCACAAAATGAAGCAACTGGAGAGACAAGAGTTTTTATTTTGTTATAGTTATACATGTATATCAAATGCGCATTTCTTTATGAATCATGTTATGAGAGAAAAATCAAAATAAAAGGGAAAAAGTTACAAAGAGAAAAAAAAAAGAATTAAGGTTAAGAATCCCTAGAATTATTTTCATGATAATCCAAGCTTCTTGGAACTGACTCAAAGGAATTTTGGTGTTGGAATTGTAAAAGAGGGAAAAGGAAAGGGTTTATTAGACTCCTTAAAGGTCTTTAAATTGTACTCTATCTTGACAAAATCAGTCCTTTTTTCTATTCTCTAAACAGTTCTTATTCATTGACGTATATGACAAATACTACAACATTTGGTCTAATTTTTTTTTCATTGGTAATTTTAAGGACATAGATGGAAGATATGAGGGTATCCTTCAAAAAGAAAACCTCTGAAGATTTGTTTTAGATAGAAATAGAATAGAAGTTACATTGACAGTTTATAGTTTCCCTGGTGTTCCCCTCTTTTTCCTTTTAGTTAACAATTTGGTTAAAACTTCCCTTTTCTCTCCTTTTCTCTGCTTCTAATGCTGAGGATGCCTTGATTAACAAGTACAGTGAGCACAGTCAGAAGGGTCCAAAGCAGTGAGACATAAAGAGAAAAGTAGTGGGGCACACATTGGCTTAAGAGTAAGAAAGGCTAGAAGACAGAGAGAAATCAGAAAATTGCTTGAGATTTTACCACTTTTCCTTGGAAACAGCATTAAATCAAGTCTTAAAAAAACTGAAGAAATCAACAGAATCCACAAAAAGACAGAATAAAACAATTTTCAGCACACAAGAACTTAGAAGGATTTTAGAAAAGGTCTGTCTCATTTGGGGTAAAAGAGAACAGTGCCAGTAGAAACGCTGCTGGATCAAAGGGTATGCATAGTTTGATAACCCTTTGGGTATAGTTCCAAATTGCTCTCCAGAATGGTTAGGTCTATTCACAATTCCACCAACAATGCCTAATTTCTGCCATATTAGTTTCTAATTTTCCCAGCATTTTTTGTCAAATAGTGAGTTTTTATCCCAAAAGCTGGTATCTTTGGGTTTGTCAAACACTAGATTACTATAGTCATTGACTATTTTGTTCTGTGAACCTAACCTATTCCACTGATTCACTATTTTATCTCTTAGCCAGTACCAAATGGTTTTGATGACAGCTGCTTTATAATATAGTTCTAGGTCTGGCACAGCTAGGCCACCTTCATTTGCATTTTTTTCCATTAATTTCCTTGAAATTTTGACCCTTTGTTCTACCAGATGAACTTTGTTATTATTTTTTCCTAGATCTGTATAATAATTTCTTGTGAGTTTGATTGATATGGCACTAAATAAGTAGATTAATTTAGGTACTATTGTCATTTTTATTATATTCACTTGGCTCATCCATGAGCACTTGATATTTTTCTAATTGATTGAATCTGACTATTTGTGTGGAAAGTGTTTTGTAGTTGTGTTCATATACTTCCTGACTTTGCCTTGGAAGATAGACTCCCAAATATATTATCAACAGTTATTTTAAATGGAATTTCTCTTTGTATCTCTTGCTACTGGACTTGGTAATATATAGAAATTCTGATGATATGTGTGGGTTTATTTTCTATCCTGCAACTTTGCTAAAGGTGTGAATTGTTTCCTGTAGTTTTTTAAATTATTTTCTAGGATTGCTTAAGTATAGTATCATATCATCTTCAAAGAGTATTAGTTTTACTTCCTCATTGCCTATTCTTTTAAATTTCTTTTTCTTTTTTTATTGCCAAACCCAGTGGCATTTAGTACCCAGCATTTCTAATACTATGTTGAATGACAGTGGTGATAATGGAAATCCTTGTTTCACCCCTGATCTTACTGGGAATGCATCCAGCTCTTCTCCATTACAAATAATGCTTCCAGTAGGTTTTAGATATATAATTTTTCATTGATGATAAATTCACCCTTTCCATTTTTGATGCTGATGATTTGGTTTTTTTCTTTGCTTTTTCTGACCAGATTAACCAAAAGTTTGTCAATTTTGTTGGTTTCTTCATAAAACCAACTCTTAGTTTTATTTATCAGTTCAATAGTTCTCTTAGTTTCAATTTTATTTATCTCTCCTTTGAATTTCAGAATTTCTAATTTGGCATTTAATTGGGGGGGTTTAATTTGTTTTTTTCCTAGCTTTTTAAATTGCATCCCTAATTCATTGATCTCATCTTTCTCTATTTTATTCATGTAGCTATTTAGAAACATAAAATTTCCTCTAAGAATTGCTTAGGCTACATAGGATAGGTTTTGATATGTGGTTTTATTATTGTCATTCTCTAGAATGAAATTACAGATTGTTTCTGTGATTTGTTGTTTGACTCAATCGTTCTTTAGAATTAGATTATTTAATTTCCAATTGGTTTTTAGTCTATCTTTCTCTGGCCCTTTATGGAATATAATTTTTATTGAATTGTGGTCTGAAAAGGAAGCATTTACTATTTTTGCCTTTTTACACTTGATTGTGAGGTTTTTTAATGCCCTAATACATGGCAAATTTTTGTATCAGTGCCATATATTGCCAAGAAAAGAAGTATATTGCTTTCTGTTCCTATTCACTTTGCTCCAGAGGTCTATCATATCTAGGTTTTCTAGAATCCTATTATCCTTCCTAGTTTCTTTCTTGTTTATTTTGTGTTTAGATTTGTTGACTTCTGAGATAGTAAGTTTGAGGTCCCCCACTAAAATAGTTTTGCTGTGCATTTTTTCCTGTAAGAAACTTACAATCTTTTCTAGGAATTTGCTTGCTCTACCACTTGGTTCATACATATTTAGTATTGTTATTACTTCATTATTTATGGTACCCTTTATAAAGATGTACTTTCCTTCCTTATCTTTTTTAATAAGATCTATTTTTACTTTTGCTTTATCGGAGATCATAATGGCTACCCCTGCTTTTTTGTACTTGAGGTGAAGCATAATAAATCCTGTTCCAGTCTTTTATTTTTACTTTGTGTGTCTTTCTGTGTCAAATGTGTTTCTTGTAAACAACATATTGTAGGATTCTGTTTTTTAATCCATTGTGCTATTTGCTTCTATTTTATGAGTTCTTTCCATTCACATCCACAGTTATGATTACCAGCTTTGTATTTCCCCCCACCCTGTTCTCCCCTTTATATACTTTTGTTCTCTCTTTCCACTTGTCCTTAATCAAGTGTTTTTTTTACTCACCCCACCCACTACCTTATCTATTATCACCTCTTCCTCTCTTCTCTTAACTTTTTTCATAATATTTCTGCCCTGCCTTCTATCTTGTCCCTCCCTTTTCTTTTCCTCTTTCTCCTCCAACTTCTTTATAAGGTTAGATAGATTTGTCTACCCAACTTAGTGATTGTTATTCCCTCTTCCAGCCAAAACAGATGAGATCAACCTTCAGACAAAGCTCATTCCCCTCTCTTCTTTCACTGTATTGTAATAGGTTTTTTGTACTTCTTCATGTTAATTAATTGTTCCATTATACCTACCCTTTGCTTTTTTTGCCTTATCTTTTTCTTTGATGTCATTGTATTAAAGTCCATTTACAACCACACCCTCAGTCCATGTGATGCTCCCCTGATAGGTACAATTCTCAAGAGTTACAGATATTATTTTCCCATCTAGGGATATAAACAGTTTAAACTTTAGTTAATATATATTTTCATCCTGTTTACCTTTCTATCCTTCTCTTGAGTCCTGTGTTTGTAGATCTAATTTTCTGTTTAGTTCTGTTTTTTTCAGTAGAAATGATTGCAAGTATCTTACTTCATTGTAGTTCCATTGCCTTCTCTAAAAGATGAGGCTGAATCTCGCTGAGTAGTTAATTCTTGATTGTGATCCTAGGTCCTTTGCCTTCCAGAATATGGTATTCCAGGGCTTCCAATCCTTACCTGTAGGAGATGCCAGATCCTGGGTAATCCTGACTTTTGCTCCTCCTTACTTGAATTGAACTGGCACTTTGCAGTATTTTTTTTCTTGAGGCAATAGTTTTGGAGTTTTGCAACAATGTTGCTTGGAGTTTTCCTTATGGCATCTCTTTCCAGAGATGATTGATGGAATCTTTCAATAAGTATTTCCCCAACTGTTTCTAGAATATTGGGGCAATTTTTTAAAGATCTCTGTAGAATGCTATCCAGGCTCTTTTTTTGGCCATGATTTTCAAGTAGACCAATAATTTTTAAATTATCTCTTTCTTGATCTATTTTCCTATTTTGTCCATCCTTTTTTGTTTGTTTAACTGATTCTTGCTGTCTCCCAAAGTCATTAGTTTCCATGTGCCCTGTTCTATTTTTTAATGTGTGATTTTTTTTCAGTTATCTTTTGTATCTCTTTTCCCATTTGGTTAATTCTACTGTTTAAGGAATTGTTTTCTTCAGACAATTTTTTCCTTCCTTTTCTAAGCTTTTGACTCTCTCATGCATACCTCTCATTTCCTTTCTCATTTTTCTTCTACCTCCCTAATTTGCCTTTTGAAATGTTTTATGAGCATTCCCAAGAAGTCTCTATAGGCTTGAGACCAATTTATCTCACCCTTTGAGATTTCTACTGTGGGCATTCTATCCTCATCTGAGTTTGTATTTTGATCTCCTCTATTATCATAGTATCTTTCTACTGTCAAGGTTCTTTTCGGCTTCATGTTCATTTTCTTTCCTTGGTATTTCCTTTTTTTTTTTTTTACTTTTATGACTGACCTCTGCTCCTGGGGTAAAGCAGGCATCATTCCAAGCTTTCTGTGCAGTTTTGAGCCTTGGCTTTGAACATATGGGCCTCTTGTGTTTACAGGGGATAATTTTGCCTGTTCTGTTCAGAAAACCAGCCTTGTTTCCCAGTGCTTACCTTGTAAGCTAGGATTGGAAGCTGCCTACTGATTTGCTTCTCTACTGAGCCAGGACAGAGGGTCTTAGTTGCTGATTTGTTTGGTTTAGATCCTCTCACCAGCTTTCCCAGAGTCGATCTGAGCTGCACTGAACATCCTTTTCACTCTAGTAAGATTTTCTTGAAGTTTTTCTAGTCTATCTTGTGTTGGAGAATAGTTTTCCTCTTTCAGGCTCTGTTCAGAGCCTTGGTTTCATGTTGCTTTTGAGGGAAACTGGGAGAGCTTGAACAGCTTCCTGATTTTACTTCACCATCTTGACTTCACTCCTGATGTCTGGATAGTATTTTTAAAATAAATTTTTAAGGAATATATCCTAGATGTTCTGATATCTTAGAAGCAAAGGGTGAAATAATAACTGAAAGAATCAGCCAATCACCACTTGAAAGAGATCGTAAAATGAAAACTCCAAGTAGTCAAATTCCAGAATTACCAGGTCAAGTGAAAAATACTGAAGGGAGCCAAAAAGAAACAATTCATGTATCAAGAAGCCACAGTCAGGATTATGAAGGATTTAGCAATTCCTACTTTAAAAGTACTTGAAAGAGGCTAAAGCCTCTTTTATGACATTCCAGAAGGCAAAAGAACTTGTATTATAACCAAGAATCAACTATCTAGTAAAACTGAGCACAATCTTTCAGGGGAAAAGATGGACATTCAATGAAACAGGACATTTTCTTACTCTATAGGGAAGTAGGAGGGGAAAGGGAAAGAAAAAGGAGGAAAGTTTCATAGAAGGGAGGACAGATTGAGGGAGGTGGTGGTCAGAAGCAAAACACAAGTGAGGAGGATCAGGTTGAAATAGAGAGGAAAAAAGTATAAACAGGGAAAACTAAAATGGTGGAAAATATAGTTTGATATCATAGCTTTGAATGTAAATGTGATGAACTCTCCACATAAAATGGAATCAGAAATCCAGAATCCTACAAAATGTTGTTTACAAGAAACACATTTGAAGTAGAGAGAGAAACACAAAGTAAAGGTAAAATGCCGAAGCAGACTATGCTATGCTTCGTACGAAGGAAAACAAAGTAAGTATAGTAAACCTGATCCTAGACAAAGAAAAAACCAAAATACATCTAATTGAAAGAGACAAATAAGGAAGAAAACTACATCTTGTTAAAAGGTATCATAAACAATGATGCAATATCAATACTAAATCTATGTATACTAAGTAGTATAGTATCCAAATTCTTAGATGAGAAATTGAGTTACAGAAAAAAATGGACACCAAAATTATATTAGTGGGGCCTTCAACCTCCCCCTCTCAGAACTAGATAAACTAACCACAAAATAAGCAAAAAAAGAAGTTAAGGAAGTAGATAGAATTTGGTTTTTTTTCTTTCTCATGGTTTCCCATTTTCTTTTTATTCTTTTTTCACATTGCAACTAATGTGGAAATATGATTAATATGATTGTACATGTATAACCTATATCAGATTGCTTGCTATCTAGTGGAAGGGGGAGAAAAATTTGGTAATCAAAAATCTTATAAAAGTGAATGTTGAAGATTATCTTTACATGTAATTTGAAAAAATAAAATAATATTAAGTAGAATTTTTTCATTTAAGAAAAAGAGTAAGAAAGGCTGACTTCTTCCTCAGCTTTTCCAATTTCTAGCTGTATGACTTTGGGCAAGTCATTTAAGTCTTTTGGATTTAATTTTGCTCATTAATAAAATAGAGGGCTATCTGAAATTAACTTCAAAATTCAGGGTTTCTCCTGCTTTTTATAACTGTAAATTATATAAATTCAGAATGTCAGACAATTTTTGCTATCAGGAACTCTCCCTATAATTAAATATACTGCCATCAACTGGTGATGGCAGTACATATCATCTATGGTCTAAACTCTAGCTGTGTAGGTACTCTGAATTACCCCAGAACTTGGTGTTGTGAAAAACACCAAACTACTCACAATAAAACAACTCCACCATAGTATAATGGTGGACATATAGCAGTGAGATGCAGGGATCAGGTGCCATGGAGAATATTTAAGCAAAAAGCAAAGGCCATTTCTAGACAATAGCTAGTATTCATTTCATACTGGAAAGTATTCTGATTCTGGGAAAGTGATTTAATCCTTTTTGCCTTAGACTTAGTCAACCTTCCTTGCTTGTTTCAGCAAGGAGCTATCTTTTCTTGATGATAATTCTGTTTCTCTGATTACCTCTTCAGAACAACACTTCCTTGTGCCAAGAAAACCTCAGCCTTACATTTTTAACAGTCTTTGGCAAAGTACAAAGTCATTTCCCATTTCAAGATGATTCTTTGTGTTAAAAGAATCAAGGGTGCTGGTGATGGTGGTAGAGAAGCTCAGCAGTTAAACACTGCATTTGAAAATCGGGGGATCCACCTAAATCTAGCATGGGAATAACAAATATTTAAGACAATTTTGCATAGCCTTCAATGCTGGTCAATTTAATCCAATCACTGTTACAATAATATTTAAAAGAAAGCAGATGTCAGCAGGTTTCAAGTAAGTTCCACGACTTGGCTATGATTATTTGGATTCCTTGCCCTTTTCTCCTCAAGTTAAATTGCCTGATATTGTTGATTATGACTGACTGCTACATGTTCATCAAAAAAAATCAGTGTGGAGATCTTGGGGAATGCAATAATAGCAAAAAAGTAGCTAGAGTTTATATAGCACTTACTACTTGACAGGCACTGTGCTAAGTACTTTTAAATATCTCATTTGGTATTTACAGGAACCCTGTGAAATAGGTATATTATTATCCCCAACTGAGAAAAAGGAGGCAAACAGGTCCTATAGCTATTCTTTCTTTTTATAAAGTTCACATGCAGTCTAAGGTTAAGTTCCATTTGGCTTCAGTGCTGATTTCATCCAAGAGAATGGCAATGTCTCCTCTAGATTCAGTACTGATCCAAGTTCAAATTAGATAGTATATTGTGCTTTCCTTTCTCTGAACACAAGTGCACATGACATACTTCTTCCTAGCATTCTGTTCAAAATTCATTTGGTACTTCAAAGGATCAGTAATTCTGTTATATGATCATGACCTCCAAAGATATAGATTTATAGATTTCAACTTGTTGAAATAGGTAATCTTAAGGTTGATAATACTTATAATTTGATGACCAACATTTTTGGCAGAGAGTTCCTTTGGCCAACTTGATAAACCTGACAAAACTTGAACTACCCTGGTGTGGCCTTCAAGAAATTGGGATTACCTCTACATGAATATGAGACATCAATAGATGGACTTTAGTCAAAGATTTTGCAATATAAATTGACCCAAATTCTAAACTATAGACAAGTGGGATTCCCCTTCATTGGAAGTCTTCAGTGGAAGTTGAAATAACTACTTATCAGATATGTTAGAGTGAGGGTTTCTTTTGAGTATAAAATGACTGTTGGGGTCCCTTCAGAATCTCAGAGTCCCAAGTTCCAGTTGTAGCACAGTCTTAATATTCATGCTTTATCATAATTAGGTGAGTTAACATAAAGCTCACCAGGAATGGATTTGTCTTTAAAACAATCTTTATTAGAAGATTGTTCCTAATAAGCAGTGGCTAAGAGTAAATAGTACTAGGTCTTCCTTGTTGCTCACCAGTACTGTTGCATATATTAGTATTTTTTCTTTCTGTGTTTCTCTGTTCTTAAAGGTATGTTTACCCTGTCTCCTATGCTATTCTATGTAAAGAGCCCTTTCCACTGTATTTCCACAAAGGAAAAAGGCTGTGTTTTCTTAATGAACAGGAGTGTGACTTGTACACTGCTTGTGTGCTACCCCTTTATTTGTTACTGAAGTTACAACTCCTATCTCTTCTGACATTTCTTGGAGATCATAACATTTTTCCATTTTAATAGAGTCAGCATTTTCATTTGCCTACATAAAACATTCCCTTTGTTGCTCTGTTAAACTTGGAATTCTTAGATTGCAGCCTGTTGCTTCTTATCAACTATGGACATCTTGAGAAAGGATGCATCATGGTATAGGGGAATAAGCATTAACTATGGAATCAGAGCATGTTGTTGTTTAGACTTTTTCAGTCATGTATGATTCTTTGTGACGCTTTTGAGGGATTTTCTTGGCAAAAGATGTTAGAGAAGTTTGCCATTTCCTTCTCCAGATCATTTCACAATGAAGAAACTGAGGCAAACAGGATTAAGTAACTTATCTAGGATCACACAGCTAGTAAGTGTCTGAAATTAGATTTGAACTCAGATCTTCTTGACTCCAGGCTCAGCATAATTATCATGCTACCTAACTGCCTCATGGAGTCAGAGTACCTAGATTTAAATCTCTAACACTTATTATATGTGTGATGTTGAGGAAGTAGTTAATCTTCATGAAACTTTTTTCTCACTCACAAAATAACGTGTTGAATTAGATGCCTATATTCCTATGATCCTATGGATTATCCAGGAAAGTTTGATTTGAGTTCAGAGAGCTCAGCATTTCCCAACTGACTTCTGTTTTAGGATTCTGTTCTATTGAAATTTATAAGCCAAATGTCTAGTATAGTGCTTTCTGCAATGTCTTGCATTTAATGAATATTGGTTCAGTTGAAGAACCTTTAGTTTTGCAATTGATTTATGATCTTTGTTTTCTCTAGAAGGAGATCTGGTACACAGAGAATTGGTAGCATATGGCACATGTGCTAAAACATTTCATAGTGCAGTAGTCAGAATTATGGAGAAAAGCATGCAAAAACAATTTTGGGTAATATGTGGAAAGGAGTCATTCTTCCCTCCTCTCTTTTCATCTTTCTATTGCCAGCTAGTATACTCCAGGCACCTACATTGTAGATAACCTGAAACTTAGAGAAATGTTCCCTTGGGGAATATATTGTGTCTACTAATGGGCTCCACAGAGCTGTTTTTTTTTTTTAAATACTTTTCTTTTCCCTTCATAGGCTCACAACCCCCTAGAATATAGGAAGAGCTCCACCACCTCTGCTACCATTTGTTTCACCCCTTTAAAAAAGTTAGAATAAATAAAGTCAGCATTCCTGTTTGGAAAGGTTGTCAATATTTGCTAAAAACTCTTAAAAACAGGAGCTTGGTAGCAGCTGGATCAGTCCATAGTCCAGCTAAGAAGACTGAATTTTGTTCTCTGTAAACTTTCTAGGGGTGGGAGGGATAGCGGTGGTAGAGAAAACAGGATATCTAGCTCTGTACATTTGCATTTAAAATTTGGTAAATGTACATTTTCCAATTTAAACTCCTAATTTAATAAGGAGATGGCTTTATTTTCCCCCTGGTACTGTGGAGAAGAGCACACTTCTAAGCCAGTATCTTATTTACATCAAGCAATCCCTAATGGTTGTCTAATTAATGAATTGGTAAGTGTGGAGACTGAGCAATAAGCTGGAGGGAGATGGCACCATCTAGTCCTGCCTCTTCCTAATTAGAGTGACTTGCCTTCTGTTTCTGAACAGCCTAGCAATCACAACAGCTGTGTTTTGAGTTGCCTCATGCCCTTCATTTGAAGAGCTTTAAATTACTTTCTAAATGTCACCTGGTGGCAAATGGTGCTATCCTCATTTGACAGATGGACAACCTGAGGCAAAAAGAGGAATGACTGGGTAGAACTGGAGTCAGATGAGAGGTAGGGTCCCTACATCTGAGGGCTATGCTACCCCACCATCACAAAACATACACTTGCCAAATAGTGTTAGCCTTAGGTAAATTTAGTAAATCTTAAAATGAACTTATGGTGTGCCCACTGTGTATACAGTCTAGAGCTAGCGGGGGGGGGGGAGGCCTGGTAGAAATAAATGGAACGGAAAGCCTTGTGGCTAGCCCTAGGGAAAATTTTGAAATATATGGAATTTATCTTTGTAGCCTGACACCCGTTTCTATACCTTTCTTTCTTCTTTTGCTAGTGGGCCCATCCAGCCCTCCAAAATATTTTTATGTCTGAACACACCTTCAAAACTCATTACCATATTTTATAATTTCATTTGTTAAAGTGTCAATGTTATCCTCCCCTAATACTTATGTTCCTTGATCCAAGGATTTCAATGTAACAGAAATCAAAGTCTTAGTACAGCAACATTTAAAACATCAATGACCAGGCTTCATGAATATAAAGGCCTTCAGAACACTACCATGGAAAGAGAACTGGACACGGAAGATCTCAGTTCAGATCTTGTCTCTGATACTATATGATCTAGGACAAGTCAATTATTCTTACTAGTCTTCATTTTCCTCATCTCTAGAATGAGGAGACTAGACTAAAAGGCCTCTCAGTTCCCTTTCAGCTGTACTTCCATCAAAGGGTTTCTTAAATTTTTTTTTATTTAAGCTTTTTATTTGTATAACATATGTATGGGTAGTTCCCCAACCTTGATCTTTACAAAGCTTTCCAATACAAATTTTACCCCCAGTCCCCTCCCCTCCCCCAGATGGCAGGAAGTCCACTACATGTTAATAATGTTGAAATGCTTGAGAAGTTATGCAAGAAAAATCCTATCTACAAGAAAAAAAAAAGAATCAGAGAAAGGCAACACAATGCAAGCAAATGTCAATAGAGATCATGAAAATGTTACGTTGTGGTCCATATTTCATGTCCCTCTTTCTGGGTGTATATGGTTTTCTTCAGTGAACAACTGGAACTGGTTTGAGACAATTCTTTATTGCAGAGAGCCATGTCCATGAGAATTGATCATCATGTAATACTGTTGTTGCTGTGCATGATGATCTCCTGGTTCTGCTCGTTTCACTCAGCATCAGTTCATGCAAGTCTCTCCAGGCCTCTCTGAAATCGTCCTGCTGGTCATTTCTTACAGAACAATAATATTCCATAACATTCATATACCATAATTTATTCAGCCACTCTCCAATTGATGGGTATCCCTTCAGTTTCCAGTTTCTAGCCACTACAAAAAGGGCTGCCACAAACATTCTTGCACATGTGGGTCCCTTTCCCTCCTCTAAGATCTCTTTGGGATATAGGACCAGTAGAAACAATGCTGGGTCAAAGGGTATGCACAGTTTGACAACTTTTTGAGCATAGCTCCAAATTGCTCTCCAGAATGGTTGGATCCGTTCACAGTTCCACCAACAATGTATTAGTGTCCCAGCCCTCCCACATCCCCTCCAACATTCATCGTTATCTTTTCCTGTCATTTTAGCCAATCTGACAGGTGTGTAGTGGTATCTCAGAGTTGTCTTAATTTGCATTTCTCTGATCAATAGTGATTTGGAGCAACTTTTCATATGACTAGAGATGGTTTTAATTTCATCATCTGAAAATTGTCTGTTCATATCCCTTGACCATTTATCTATTGAAGAGTGGCTTGAATTCTTATATATATGAGACAATTCTCTATATATTTTAGAAATGAGGCCTTTATCAGAACCATTAAATGTAAAGATGATTTCCCAATTAGATGCTTCCCTCCTAATCTTGTCTGCATTTGTTTTGTTTGTACAGAAACTTTTTAACTTAATATAGTCAAAATTATCCATCTGGTGTTCAATTAGGAGTTCCAAGTCTTCTTTGGACATAAATTTGTTCCACCTCCACAGGTCTGAGAGATAAACTATATTACGTTCCTCTAACTTGCTTACAAAGTCCCTCTTTATATCTAGATCATGAACCCATTTAGATCTTATCTTGGTATGTGGTGTTAGGTATGGGTCAAGCCCTAATTTCTTCCACACTAGTATCCAATTTTCCCAGCAGTTTTTGCCAAATAGAGAGTATTTATACCAAAAGCTGTGTTCTTTGGGTTTATCGAACACTAGATTGTTAAGGTTAATGCCTAGGTTGTCCTGATAACCTATCCTGTGCCACTGATCCACTGCTCTATTTCTTATCCAGTACCAAACGGTTTTGATGACCGCTGCTTTATAATATAGTTTTAGATCTGGTACAGCAAGGCCACCTTCATCTGCCTTTTTTTTTCATTAATCCCCTTGAAATCCTTGACCTTTTGTTCTTCCAAATGAACTTTGCTACTATTTTTTCTAGATCTGTAAAATAATTTCTTGGGAGTTTGATTGGTATGGCACTAAATAAGTAGATTAGTTTGGGTAGTATTGTCATTTTTATTATGTTTGCTCTGCCTACCCATGAGCACTTAATATTTTTCCAATTGATTAGGTCTGATTTTATTTGTGTGGAAAGTGTTTTGTAATTTAGTTCGTATAGTTTCTGACTTTTCCTTGGCAGATAGATTCCCAAATATTTTATCCTATCATCTGCTATTTGGAATGGAATTTCTTTTTGTATCTCCTGCTGCTGAACTTTGTTGGTAATATATAAAAATGCTGATGATTTATGTGGATTAATTTTGAATCCTGCAACTTTGCCAAAGTTGTGAATTGTTTCTAGTAGTTTTTTAGTTGAGTCTCTAGGGTTCTCTAAGTATACCATCATGTCATCTGCAAAGAGTGATAATTTGGTTTCTTCATTACCTACTCTGATTCCTTTTATCTCTTTTTCTTCTCTTATTGCTAAAGCTAACATTTCTAATACAATATTAAATAGTAATGGTGACAGTGGGCAGCCTTGTTTCACTCCTGATCTTATTGGGAATGGTTTTAGTTTGTCTCCATTACATATGATGCTTGCTGATGGTTTTAAATAGATGCTACTGATCATTTTAAGGAAAAGCCCATTTTTTCCTATACTCTCTAGTGTTTTTAATAGGAAAGGGTGTTGGATTTTGTCAAAGGCTTTTCCTGCATCTATTGAGATAATCATATCGTTTTTGTTAATTTGGTTATTAATATAATTAATTATGCTGATAGTTTTCCTAATATTGAACCAGCCCTGTATCCCTGGTATAAATCCTACTTGGTCATAGTGTACTATCCTGGGGATGACTTTCTGTAATCTCATTGCTAAAATCTTATTTAAAATTTTTGCATCAATATTCATTAGGGAAATTGGTCTATAGTTTTCTTTCTCCGTTTTTACCCTATATAGTTTAGCTATCAGCACCATATCGGTCTCATAGAAGGATTCTGGCAGTATACCTTCTGTCCCTAATTTCTCAAATAATTTGTGTAGTATTGGAATTAATTGTTCTTTGAATGTTTGGTAGAATTCACATGTAAATCCATCTGGCCCTGGAGATTTTTTCTTAGGGAGTTGGTTAATGGCTTGTTCTATTTCTTTTTCTAATATGGGACTATTTAAATAATTTATATCCTCTTCTGTTAACCTCGGCAATCTATATTTTTGTAGATATTCCTCCATTTCATTCAGATTTTCAAACTTACTGGCATAAAGTTGGGCAAAGTAACTCCTAATTATTGCTTTAATTTCCTCTTCATTGGAGGAAAGTTCTCCCTTATCATTCTTGAGACTAACAATTTGATTTTCCTCTTTCCTTTTTCTTATCAAATTAACTAAAGGCTTATCTATTTTGTTAGTTTTTTCATAGAACCAACTCTTA
>JAJPUD010007613.1:0-44111 GCA_023553655.1 Myrmecobius fasciatus | reverse complement strand
TATTCCTTGGGGTTTTAATTTTGGGGTCTCTTTCAGGAGGTGATCGGTGAATTCTTGCAATGGTGATTTTGCCCCTTGATTCTACAATCTCAGGGCAGTTTTCTTTCAGGATTTCCTGGAAGATAGTGTTTAGATTCTTTTTTTGATCATGGCTTTCAGGAAGTCCAATAATCCTTAGATTGTCTCTCCTAGATCTATTTTCTAAGTCAGTTGTTTTTCCTAGGAGATATTTCATATTTTCTTCTAATTTTTCATTTTTTTTGTTTTTGTTTGACTGATTCTTCAAGTCTTAGTGAGTCATTCACTTGCATTTGTTCAATTCTTATTTTTAAAGTGTTGTTTTCTTCAGTTACCTTTTTAAGTTCCTTTTGTAACTGGCCAATTTGTTCACTGCACTCTTTTTCCACTTCACTAAATTTATTTTTTAATAAATTGGTGTCTTTTTCATATCTCTTTTGCAGAGCATCATATCCTTCTTGCAAAATACTGTATCCTTCTTGCACTGATTTCAATTTATTTTCCCATTTATCCTCCAGCTCTCTTTTGAGGTTCTTTATGCAAACTTCCAGAAAGGCCTTTTGAAACGGGGACCAGTGATGGTCGTTGCTGTTTTTTTCTGGATTTTTGTCTAAAGAAACCTCTGTATCTGAGGTCGTTTCTTTGCCTTGATAAAAGCTGTCTATGGTGAGAGCTCTCTTTTGTTTCTTCGTCATTTTTTTTTTTTAGACAGAGTGGATATCTCTTTAAAGTAGGGGAGAAAAAAAAAAAAACCTCGGCTGAAGACGCTTTGCCCTGGGGCACTTCGGCGAGTTGACTTAAGGTGCTGGGCCGGTGGGGGCTAGGACTAAGTCCGAATTACTCCTTAAACAAGGCAAGTCTGCCAGAACACCTGTCCCCAATCAGGGCAGAGTGTCCCGAGTGCCTCAGATAAACTCCAGGTGTTTGGAATTTGGAGTTTGGAGTTTGGAATTTCTTCCACGATGAGCCGAGCTGAGTCCCACCCTCACTTCCGGCCTGCACAGTTGTCGTCTATTTATCTCTCTGTCCAAGTCCGACTAACCTGATATGAAGTTATCCAGAGAGCAGTGTCCAAATATTTCTGAGTTCGTTGACTTGAAGATCAGTTCAGAGGCTTATTTTATTGTTGATTTGAGAGAAGATCGGAGGAGAGGCAGAAAGTCACCTTTTCACTCTGCCATCTTGGCTCCGCCCCCCGCGGGTTTCTTAAATTTTCCCATCCATTTACCCCTTTTTCTCCTCAAGAAATTTTTACATGGTACTGAGTTCAAAGGTATACAAAATAGGTATACAAATCAAACATTTAGTGACAATAAATTGTAACAAGCTCTACATTCAACAATGAAACCCCATATGGGATGGCAAACTATAGTTTAAGAAACTGGCCTCTATCCTAATGCCCTCATTTTATACAAAGAGGAACTGAAATCATGTGAAGCCATGCATTGACTGAGGAGAAATTTTATCTTAAAATCAACCATCCTAAGTACATTCTTTCCATCATGCCAAGTCATATCATATATTACTAGGAAGTTCTACTTGGCCCCACCGTATTCCTATTCACTTCTCAGCTTCAAATGACAACTGAACAAATCTTTCTATTTCATTAGAGAAAAAGTATATCAAGAAGACAAAATCTTTTTTTTTTACTGTAGCTTGAAATATATTGCATTTACACGTCTCTCCAAAATAATTTACACAATTTGTGGTAGATAACTCCAGTGACAGCTCAATGGAGTCACTTTATGGCATAACAAATAGGGTTCCAGTGAAATGTTCTCCCTCTGATCTCGAGTATTTTGTATCATTACTTTCTGGAATTGAGCTATAAATTGGAAGAGGACCTCAAAATGTTTCTGGTCAAACTCTGGCTTTGCTGAAATTAAAGCTTTGAGAATCTATGAGTGCTTTGTGATTCCTGGCTCCCTTTTTGAGGTCTTCAGGGGCAAAGACATATTTTGTATAATAGTGATGAAAAAAATAGGAAAGAACAAATGATAATTAGGAACTTGGCTGGCAGCAGAATAATCAATTGCACAATGGAATATAGTTCTGGATGGCTGTATTAAGGTCATGTTTGGAGTAGGAAGGCTGAATTTTTTGTGGAATAATGCACAGAACTTAAACACATAAAAGTTCAATGTAATATTCATCTTATGGGGAATGGCTAAAGAAATTGTGCTTCATGAATAAAATGGAATATTACTAAACTTAAGAAACAATGTGGATAATTCAGAGAAACAAAAGAAGATTTGTATTAACTGATGCAAAAGAAAGTAAACAGAATCAGGAAAATAGTAAGTACACTGACTACTACAAGAGGAAGAATGAATAACAGCAGAATAACAAAACTGTACCTGAGGATGATATAATTATATTGACCAAGAAGAAGAGATTTCTTTGTATGAGAAGGAACTAAACAATTTTTGCTGGTATTTATTGTTATTTAACGGTTTAACTTGTGTTAGACTTTTCATGTCAAATTTTCAGGTTTTGGAATGGTTTGCCATTTCCTTCTCTAGCTCATTTTAGAGATGAAGAACTGAGGCAAAAAGGGTTAGGTGATTTGCCCAGGATCACACAGATAGAAAGTGTCTGAGGTCAGATTTGAATACAGGAAGATGAGTGTTCATGACTTCAGGCACAATATTTTATCTACTGTACCAACTAATTGTCCCTACTGGTGTAGGATGTGGTAGTTGTGCTGAAGAGCTTTTTATTTTTTTATCCATTTTTGCAAGTAATGCCTTTGCAGAAAGGGGATGAAAGTCTCTTTGGAAATGATTTAAAAAATCCAAAAGATATAAATAACACATTGATAAAGAAATTAAAAGAACATGTCATGCAAAAATATAAATAGTTGTTAGCAGCAGAGCATATCAGTCACAATCAGGCAGGTATAAAGGGATAAGGCAACCAAAACCAGTGAAGGAAGCAGCTCAGGAATCTAGAATATCTTAAAACTTTTAAACTTAAAGGGGATTCTTTAAATGGTATAATCAAATACCATTATTTTATGGGTGAGAATACTAAAAAACAGAAAGGTTAAATAACTTGTCTAAGGTCACACAGTTTCTGGTAAAGACTAAAATTTTGGTCTCTTGAGTCTAGTGCTTTTTATTTTTTAACAAGGTGAGAAAGATGATAAAATTCAAATCTAAGAATTCAAGCATGTTTCAAAGCTATATGAGGCCAAAGATCAAAGTCCATTAAGTAAGAAATTCTATGCAACATGGTTCTAGTGGAAAGTAAAGCAAAAATGAGTTCTAGATCAAATATATTTTTGCTTTCTACCTTTTGTATTATTCCTTTTTAAAAATTTATTTTATTTGAAAAAAAGAGTAAGAAAAAAACAAAAACAGAAAAGGAATATAAAACAAAATAAAGCAAAACAAAAGAGAACCTTGTCATGTGCCCAGAAGAACATCAGGAAGGATTCAAAATATATAACAACAAATTGCCAGATCAAGAAAGTATATGTATTAGTAAAAGAAATTATATTCACTAACGTCTACTCATTAATGTCCATTTTTTCTTTACTTCCTTGTAAATTGCTCTTTGGTTCTCTGCTATGCATTATGTTTACTTTATTCTTTTTCCCCCTTTCATTCCCCAATCCTCAAGAAAGCTGCAGTTAAAAATAGATATATTTATTTATACATATATAGATATGTTCATACATAGACACACTCACACATTCCACATACACAGGCATTTTTCCTATCCCTGCTGATTCTTTAAAATCTTCTCCATAATTTGTCTTGCTATTACTTAACCTCTCCCACCCAAGGATCCCTCCCTTGTCTTCTTCCCTCACCCTTTGTTTCCCTATCTACCCATCCCTTCTCCCTTATTATATTATAGATTTTGGAGGGTGCTATAACCTTCACGGTATATGCATATATATAGTGTTGCCTATTAAACCCATTCTTGATATGAATAGATTTTACAACTAAGAGCCCTCCTCCCTCTCTAAGGCCTCTCTGTCTATTTTTCCTCTGCATCTCATCTCCATAACATGATTTCTATTTTTACCTTAACTCTCAATCTTTCTTTTGAGCTATCCTATTGTTGATGTGATTATATATATATATGTTATATTATATATACATATATATTATTATAAACATATATATATTTCCCATGTTAAAAAAATAAGCAACTTGTCCATGTTTAAACAGTTTGTTCATGTTGAGTTCCTTAAAATTGATCTTTGATATTTGCTTTTAAATGTTAGGTTTTTTGTTAATTTCTGATTTGATTGATAGAAAGTGCTGAAAATCTACAAGTTTGTTGAAGTTCCATTTTTTGTCATTAAAAATTATAGATAAATGTGCTGGATATAATATTTTTGGCCACAGGATTGGTTCTTTTGATTGTCAGTAGATATGATTCCAGGATCTAAGATCTCTTATTGTAACTGCTGATAAGTCTTGTACAATTCTAATGAACTCCAGCATATCTGACTTTTTTTCTTGTTTCTTACAAAATTTTCTCTTTGATCTGCAAATTTTGAAATTTGGCAATAATATTCCTGTTTTCCACAAAGGATCTCTTTGAGGTGGTGATCAGTGGAATTTTTTCTATTTCTGCTTTACCCTCATGTTCTATTGTTCCAGGACAATTTTCTTGGATTATTTCCTGAATTATTGTGTTAAGCTTCTCTTTTTGGTCACAATTATTCTTATATATTCTCTTCTTGATTTGTTCTGCACATCTGTCATTTTTTAATAAGATGTTTCACATTCTGTTCTATTTCCTCATTCTTTATAATTGTTTTTTTTTATTTCTTGATCTCTCATCACTTTACTTACTTCCCCTTGTCCAACTCTAATTTTCAAAGAATTATTTTTATCTTTGAGACTTTGTACCTCCTTTTCTAGTTGATTAACTTTTTTCATAGTCTTATTTTTCTTACATGGTTTTTATTTTATTTTTGTTTTTTGTCAGTCTCTCATTTGGTTTTTAAATTCTTTTTTTTTGAGTTCTCTAAATTCTCTTTGGGTGGGGAGTCATTTTGTGTTACTCTTTGGAGTAGAAGCTCTTTTTTTTCTAACACTAAAGTGTCCTCCTCTGAAGATGAACCCCAATCTTCCCTGTTCCCATAATATAATTCAATGGTGGTTTTCTTTCTTCTTTGCTGGTTCATTTTTTCAAATGAGAGGTATTAGTGCAAGCACCTTGAATTGTGGGGTAGGTCTCACAATTCCTCAATTCCACAATGCCTCAATTTTCCTTTCAGTTCTCTACTCCAAACAGGAACCCCAAACTAAGAGCTCCACCTTCCTGCAGTGCCCACAGCCAGTGATGTCCCTGCCCCACAGCTTCTGCACTCATCGGGTGCTGGTTTCTTCTCACCCAGGGCCTGTCTCAACAGCACACCTGGATCTGGCTTTCCCAATCAGCTGAGGTTCATTAGGTCTTGTGGGATACAAATTCCTACTGGATAAGCAGTCCAGGAGCTGTAAATCTCTGTGATTCCTATTGAGGCTCTAGTCACATCCAGCCGGTCAGAGGGGTTCCCACTTGAAGTTTATGTGGAGCTTGCCTTGAGATATTTTCATTTCAAGCAGGTTAATCCTGAGCCCAGTGTCCTTCAGATCTTCTAGAATGGTATCAGGAGGACCCCTCGTCTGCCCCAAGTCTTCTTAATTTTTCGTCAATCTATGTTTGCTCTGAGGTGCAGATTTGTTCTATTTGTGGGGGAAATTGGGAGAACTTGAAATTTGCCAACCTACTCTGCCATCTTCCCAAAATCTTCTCCTTTATTATTCTTGTTGCACTAGTGTCCCTGAGCTCACTTGTGTGCATTTATAACCACAGGGAGAATTAAGGACCTAAAGATTCTTTCTTTTCCTTATTAGGCCAAAGCACTGATATTAGGATTTGGAGTGGATTTTTTTAAAGTTGTGTTTTGTCAAAGTAGCCTTTGTAAAAAAGAAAAACAAAACAAACAAAAAAATCCACCTATTTTTCACAAATAACAAAGATAGTCTTTGAGATAGAAAAATGACAGCCTGAATTTTAATATAAAATGAAATAGCTCAATATTTCTAATGTGTGAGGGAAAGTATCTCCAATCAGAACATAACAGAAAATTTAATTTAATTCAAACACATTTCTAGTAGAGTTGTTTATTATAATTCTCATTTTCATCTAATTCAAAAGAATTCATTGGAAATGATCAGGGGACATATCTAATCTGTTCTCCCCAAAATTTTGATTTATTTGGTTTTTATATGTTCAGGGTTTTCCATTTCAGAAAAACTTGGGAAAGAAGATGAAGTATACATCATCCTGTCTTCTACCATGCTTCCATTGAACTTATACAAAATAATCTTACATGCCCATATTTTTATACATTAATCAAAATCATAATTTTGTCCACTTGCACTGTAGTCCAAACACTTAACACTCATTTTTATAAGTATTTGGAATCCCACACAGGTAGCTAATATTATTGGCTCATAAGGATTTATTATGGCAACATCTATTTTATAACAGTATCCTTAAATTTTTATCAGTATTCTCTTCAGGCAACAAATTTATCTCTGGTAGTGTTCAAATAGTTTTTATTGAAATCTCACATATATTCTAGAGTTAGAAACAGGGAAATTTTATAACTAATGTGGTAAAATAATTCATATTTTATGAAAACTAACAGAAGTTCAAGGTTTCATATGTCATTTTATCTTTTTTATTTTTATGTTAGAATATTTGTATTCTTTCCATAAGGTAGAATTTTAAAAGGATATTTGGGAAGGCACTCTGAGGGAGGATCATATGAACAATAAAATGAAGGATTAAATACTCTCTGTTCTACAGGAATAAAAAGAAACTAATAAGCAAAACCCCACTGGGAAAGGGATACAAATAAGAAGAAGGGATTAAAGTTGAGGAAAAAGGGAAACCACGAAGAGGTCCCACCTTAAAAAAATTAAATAAAGTATCTGAAGGTGTATGCTAGTGTTTGTGAAGCAGAAGAAGGGAAAATCATAGCTTGAAAAAAACAAACAATATTACAGAGAGATGATGGAATATATAAACCTAACTCATAACTCTGAATATGACTAGATTATACAATTCAATAAAATATAAAAGAGTGATAGATTCTATAAGAAAATACAACTTTACAATCTGTTATTTACAAGAAATACATTTAGAAAAAAGACATTCACAAATTAAAACTGAAGGGAATAGAAAAAAATTGAATTGATATTGAATCCAAAATAATAGACATTATAATCATACTATCTGACAAAGCAAAAGCAATCCTTCAAAAGAAGAAAAAAAAAAGAAAAAGTGATAAACAAGAGAACTGCATTATGCTGAAAGGAACCATAGACAAAAGTATTGTATTAAAGTCATATGCTTCCAAAGACTTAGCATACAAATTCATAAAGAAAACATTATCTGAACTGTAAGAAGAAACTAGTAAAGCAATAGTGACAGGAAATTTCAGTATCCTCTATTTTGGAGAAGTCAAACAGATAAACAAAAGGAAAAACATAGAACTAAAGGAATTGCAGGAGAAAGTAGAATTTAAAGATTTAACATATCTTTTAAATGGGACAGCAAAACAATATATATATATATATATATATATATCTCAGTACCACATGAAACTTTTACAAAAATTGCATGTATTGTGGCACAGAGATATTGCAAACAAATATAAAGAGGCAAAAATAATTAATACACTCTTTATAGACCATAATATAATAAAAATAGAAACTGGTTCAAACAGAAATTACAGATCCAAAAGGAGATCTAACAATGAAATCCTCAATATTAATCTCAATTAATTTCAAATCAATACTAATCTCAAATGACAAATTATAGAACAAATTAGTAACTCAAAAACAAAATGACAATTATGAAACAACTGGGATGTAGCAAAATTTTCTGGGATGTGACAAAAGCAATTCTTGGAAGAAGGCAAAAAGCACCATTATAAGGATACAGTTGCAAGAGAGAGGTAGAGAGAGAGAGAGAGAGAGAGAGAGAGAGAGAGAAGAAAGAAAAAAATTGATGCACTCAACATGCATTTAAAAAAATAGAACCCCACCAAAATAAACAAACTTACTCACAGAAAAGACGATTCTAAAATTTTGATGAGAAATAGATAAATTAGAAGCAAAAAAAAACATAGAAATTATAAGTAAAACTAAAAACTGGTGCTTTGAAAAGACAAAATTACTTGACACTTAACTAATATGATTTTTAAAAATAGAACAGAAAATCAAATCAATGAAATAGTAAATAAGCAATGTGAAATCATAGAAAAACCAGAAGAAAGAAAATCAGAACATATTATGTGTAGCCATATGCTAACAAAACTGAGTATACAAAAGAAATATAAGAACACCTTCGAAATTATAAACCACTCAAACTATTAGAAGACTAGATAGAGCTGTTAATCCAATGTCATGAAAAGAAATAGATATAGCTGTAAAAAATGTGTAAGAGAACTAAAAAAGAAAAAAGTTCCTTGTCATGATGGATTCACAAACTTTTACAAAACTTCTAAAGAAGAGTTAGTATTCATAATGCAAAAATTCTCAGAAGTTGAGAAGGAAATATGCTAACAGAATCTTTTTATAAGAAAAAATATAATCCTAACACTGAAACCAGGGAAAGATAAAATATGGAAAGTAAAACCTAGGTCAGCATCATTAATAAACTGACTCACAAATTTAAAAAAAAAAAAAAACAAACCCTATCAAACATTACAACAATTTATGCAAGAAAAAAATCATTGTGATAAAGTAGGATTTATTCCAGGGAGGCAAGTATGATATAACATTGGGAAAATAATATACATAATTAATCATATTAAAATTCAAAATCCCAAACCATATGATTATCTCAATAGATGCAAAAAGAAAATCTATGACAAGATACAGTACTCTTTTATTTTATAAACTCTAAATAGATGGCCAGAAAGGGAACTTTTTTAACATCATAAAAATTATCTAAAATCAAAAGCAAATATCACATGAAATGGAGGTACACCAGAATCTTCTCCTAGTAGATAAAAGAGTGAAGCAAGGATGCCCATTTGCCCCATTATTATTTGATACAGTTGTGGAAATGATATCAACAGTAATAAGACAAGAGAAAGAAAGCAAAAAATGTACCTAAAGAGAACATAAATTATGTGTTTGCTGATATGATTGCCTACTTCTAATGCTTGGCATAGTGCTCATTACATAGAAGGCACTTAATCATTTTTTTTATTGATTGATTGATTGATTGATTCAGCGAAGATACTAATTGAGACAACAACTTCAGCAAAGGTCCAGGCTACAAAATAAATGAATAAATAAACAAAAATAATAATAGAAAGCCAAGATTATTGCAGATAATTGTAATATGCAAAAATATCAGGACACTCACTCACCAAAGCATACCAAAAATATATACAGAGTCAATTTCGAAGTGTTCCTTAAAGAAAGAAAAACTTAAATAGCCAAAGTAATATTCAGTGCTCATGGCTAAGCCATGACAAAATAAATAAAAGTCACAAAATTATTAAAATTAATTTTCACTTTTAATGCTATATCATTCAAATCAGGAAGTTTGATACTTTATAGGATAAAGTATAATAGATAAAAGAATAACAAAAGGCATTTGGAAAAAACAAAAACAAAAAATCTAGCCTATCATGGGGAATGATGAAAAGAAAAAGGACAAAGGAGAAATGGAACTTCTAAATTTTTAAAATATATTATGAAGTGACAGTTAATAAAACTATTTGATACTGGTTCAAGAGAGAGAGACAGAGAGAGTGAGAGAGACAGAGAAAGAGTCAGAGACAAAGAAGATAGATAAAGGAGATGCAGGAGCAATGGGACTTCATAATACTGTGTTTTGATAAATTGGAAAATGTAAATTACCATGGGGGAAAAAAAAAACCTCTTTATTTGCAAAAACTGTTGAGAAAACTAGAAAAGCATCAGACAAAAATTAGGCTTAGACCAGCACATTCCACAAAATTAAAAACATGAAAATATTGAAGAGAAACAGATTATATACCTCTCACAACTGAGGGTAGGAAATCTAATCAAACAAGTGATAGAGACAATTACAAAAGATAAAACAGATAACTTTAATTACTTGAAACTCAAAAGCTTCTGTGCAGATACTAATAACATACCTAAGATAAGAATGGAAGTATTCCAATGGGAAAAATTATATGAATTTCATCTGATAAGGATTTGGCATCCATTACATATAAACAACATGCATGTTTATTACATATATGCATATATACACTTGCACCTGCACACATATGTGAAATTATTAACCATTTCCCAATTTATAGATATTGGACAAAGGATGTGAACAAATTCTCCTCTAACAAATTCCAAAGTGTTCACAACTGGAAAAAATGCTCCAATCATTAATAACAAAATATATGCAAACAAAATTAGACCTGAATTTCATCTTATACCATGCAAATTGGGAAAAAATGTGAAAAAGTAGCAACAGTTAGGGTTAGGGGTGTTATTAAATGATATACACATGAATGTGTATAAAATGACAAAATTATTTTTAAAAACACTCTGGAATTATACAAAGTGACTAAAATGTCCCTACCCTTTGAATCTGAAACTAGGCTTCCCCAGGAATATCTTGATAAAAAGAAAGTCCCTATATAATCCAAAAAATTGCAGTGTATTTTAGTATATACCAAAAATAATTATAAACAAAGTAGATATATACCCACCAATTGGGAAGTCAATAAATACAATATATTACATGAATATAATGGAATATTACTGCATTTTAGGATATAATGTCTGTGATAAATACAGAAAAACATGGAAAGATCTATATGAACTAATGAAACTGAAGAAAGCAGAGCCAAGAAAACAATACACACAGTAACCACAACAATATAATCAAAAGAATAATTACACATGAAAGAATCAAAAATTAATGTATAAGTTTATAAATATTAAGCACTATTCAAATGAAGTAATATGAGAAGACATTCTCAACCTACCCATTCATAGAAGTGGAAAGTGCACAGGTGTCATACATTTTACATATTGCCAAGCTTTTCCATAGTATTGTTGAATTATATTGATTCTTGGTCTTTATTAAAAAACTACTATTGATGGGGCAGCTAGGTGGCGCAGTGGTCAGAGCACCAGCCCTGAAGTCAGGAAGACCTGAGTTCAAATCTGGTCTCAGACATTTCCTAGCTGTGTGACCCTGGGCAAGTCACTTAACCCCAATTGCGTCAGCAAAAAGCAAAAAAAAAAAAAAAAAACTACTATTGATCATCAGATGGCTTTCAGTACGAGATGGAAGAATAACTTTGGGGATGTAAGAAATAGAAAATATAAAAAAATACTTCAATAAAAGAACATTTGGGTTAAAAGAATATTTAACAAAAATATTTGTGTTTCTAGTTTATTAATAAATTTAAAGAGAAGTTACTAGCAATTGAGATCAGAAAAGGAGGTGTAGGAAGTGATACTTGAACTAGCTGTTATTTAAAGGAAGAGAAAGATCCTAAGATGAGAAGTGTATGTTTTCCAGGTATGGAATATGGCTAATTTATAATAACAACAAAGAGAAAAGACCTTCTTGGCTAAAATATAAAGTACATGAAGGATATCAATATCTATTGTGGCTAGAAAGCTAAATTAGAGCTATGCTAAAACATTTAAAAGCTAAACAATGTTCATATTTGATTCCAGAGACAATAGGCAAATATTGGAGATGATTAAACAGGGGAGTAAAACGATCACATCTTCATTTAAAGAGAATCACTTTACAAGCAATGTGGGAATGTACTGAAATTTATGGGTAGATTAAACATTGTTTTTGGTTCAGTTTCTTTTCAGTTGTATCCAAATCTTCATAATTATTTGTGGTTTCCTTGTCAAAGAAAGTACAACATTTTTCGTTTCCTTCTCCAGTTCATTTTACAAATGAGGAAACTGAGATAAACAGGGTCAAGTGACATGCTCTGGGTCATGCATACATCTAGTAAAAGTCTGAGATCAGATTTGAACTCAGGAAGATGAGTCAGGAAGATGACTCCAGGCCCAACAATCTGTCCACTGCACCACTTACCTACTCTGGCTAAACATTAATGTGCTTACTCCAGCAGTACCACATGCCCCTGAGATTCTACTGATCTATTAGGTGAATGCTTTAAGTGAACCATTGTATAAGACTAGCTCCATATTTCACTTTTGTCCTGCACCATGCTGAGTATCCTCCATTGGTCTTGTTATATTTTCCCTTTTACATTTATGGAGCCAGAGTTCAATTGACACCTTCATTGTTACTTGAAAGATTGTGTCAATGTACTTTCCCATGAAACTCATCATTTCTACAGCATTCCATATCAATACAACAACAACATTCTCCTACATGTGTTACCTTCCCATTATGATGGTGATTCCTTAAGGGCAAATATTACTTTTGCTTTTTGTATTTGTATTTCTCAATTTTAGCACAGAGCTTCACTCACAGTAGGGACTTAATAAATACTTTCTCCGCATTATACTTGAAAAACACTATTTAATATCAACTTTTGACATTATTATGAGGATAGACTATTTTTAAAGGATTATTGTAATGTTTCCATTCTACTTGGGTCTGTTTTATATATTTACAATAGACAAACTAAGTTATGACAATTGAATTGGTATTATCTTCATTTTGCAGAAGAAGCATTCTCAAAGCCAGGTCAAAAGTGTGAGTTGCTCTTTACCTCCTTTCATCTTTTGTTTGTGCTTCTCAGTGGCATAGCTGGAAATCATTTTCATTGCTGTGAAAGAATAAATAGATATAAACCAAACACCAACGTCCAACAAGAAGTAGTGTGATCCTCCAAATCACTATTGATCAGAGAAATGAAAATTAAGACAGCTGTGAGATACTACTACACACCTGTCAGATTGGCTAAGATGACAGGAAAAGATAATGACGAATGTTGGAGGGGATGTGGGAAAACTGGGACATTGATACATTGTTGGTGGAACTGTGAATGGATCCAACCATTCTGGAGAGCAATCTGGAACTATGCTCAAAAAGTTATCAAACTGTGCATACCATTTGACCCAGCAGTGTTTCTACTGGGTCTATATCCCAAAGAGATCTTAAAGGAAGGAAAGGGACCCACATGTGCAAAAATGTTTGCAGTAGCCCTTTTTGTGGTGGCAAGAAACTGGAAACTGAGTGGATGCCCATCAATTGGAGAATGGTTGAATAAATTATGGTATATGAATGTCATGGAATATTATTGTTCGGTAAGAAATGGCCAGCAGGATGATTTCAGAGAGGCCTGGAGAGACTTGCATGAACTGATGCTGAGTGAAATCAGCAGAACCAGGAGAACATTATACACAACAACAAGACTATACGATGATCAATTCTGATGGACATGGTTCTCTTCAACAATGATGTGATTCAAACCAGTTCCTATTGTTCAGCCATGAAGAAAGCCCTATACACCCAGAGAGAGGCCTGAGGGAACTGAGTGTGAACCACAACACAGCATTTTAACGCTTTCTGTGAATATTTCCCTGCATTTTGTTTTCCTTCTTAGGTTGTTGTTTTTTTTTTCTCTCTTTCTAGATCTGATGTTTCTTGTGAAGTAAGATAACTGTATAGATATGTATACATATATTGGATTTGTCATATAATTTAACATATTTAGCATGTATTAGATTACCTGTTATCTAGGGGTGGGGGTTGGGGAGTGTGGAGAAGGAGAGGAAAAGCTTGGAACAAAAAAAAAAGTTTTTGCAAAGGTCAATGTAGAAAAATCACTCATATGCTTTGTAAATAAAAAGCTTTTAATTAAAAAAAAATTAGTGTGATCTATTGGAGTGAGGATCCTGCTTTACACTCCATTACTGCCAATTATTACTTGGGTAGGCAACTTCAACTTTGTAGCACTCTTTCTTCATTTCTAACATGGAGGAATTGGATTTGATGGCCTCAAAAATTGCAAAAATTTTGCAATGCCAAATTCATAATCATATGATCAGTTATGGGTCTGTCATTTAGGGACATTTGATAAACTGATTATATGATCATTTGACTAGCAGAGGCAAAATTTTTTGGCATAGCAACTCATAAAAATGTCTAAGTCATGGAATTATATTGATTGGAAAACCCAGGAATTCCAGTGAATTAACTTGAATCTATATTACTTCTATATATTCACTGTAATGAAAAAAGCAGTCAGGGAACTCTGGCTGCTGGTTAGGAAACATTAACCACCATTCAGAGAGTATGTTTCACATGTACTTGACTCTTCTTAGAGATGCAGTGATTCAAGGACATTCCAGTAGACTTGGGATAGAAAAAGCCATCTGCATCCAAAGAGAAAACTATGGAATTGAATGTGGATTGAAATATAATGTTTTCACCATTTTATTGTCATTATCTGTTAGCTTATTTTTTTCTTTCTTGTTTTTTTTCCCTTTTGATCTGATTTTTCTTGTACAATATGACAAATATGGAAATATGTTTAAAAGGATTGCACATATTTTGCCTGTATCAGATTACTTGCTGTCTTGGGAAGGGGACAGGTAAGGGAGGGAGAGATAAAAAATTAGAACACAAAGTTTTACAAAAATGCATGTTGAAAACTATCTTTTCATATATTTGGAAAAATAAAATGCTACTAGAAAAGAATAAATCAAAAAAAGAATGAATCAGAAGAACAGATTTCTGTTGTGTTCATATACTCTCTTGGTTGCACCTGTGACAAGAGGTAGACATTTGAATGAAAGAATGAAGACATTTGAAATATCTTTTAGCTAGCAGGCACCATGGTACTGTGGAGTAAAAATGGGTTTGGAGTCAGAGGATCACAGTTAAAATCCCATTCATACCATGTTCTATCCATGTGGCCTTGTTCCAATCACTTCCCTCCCTTGACATCAGTTTCCTACTCTGTAAAATGAGGGATGTTGGACTAGCATTAGAAATGCCAGAATTTAAGAATATCTTGAAGAACCAAGTTGAGTCAATTGACTCAGTATGTTTGTACATACTAAAGATCGATTAAAAAAAATTAATTTCAAAGTAAAAGTATATCTGCTTATGATTATTTGTGTTTAAACTACTGTTACACAGACAGCAAAAATTAGAGTGAATTGTACTAAAATAATTTAAAATTATAAAAATTATTATTGTATCATTTAACACATCTATTCTTTCTGGTACAAGCAGATTTAAATTTATCTTCTTTTGAAATCAAAGACACAGCAAGTCTTATTGATTCATGTGGGTACCAATCCTGTGGTCTTGACCCCATCAAGAAAATGTGCTAATTCTCTGATTTAAGCAGCCAGGTATTAATTAGCACCCTATGCAAAGAATGTCATACAAAAATAATGGCATTCATATCCTGAGAGCTGTCTAGCATTGTTATAGCTATTGCTTTGAGGAATAGATTTAGTGAAATTCACCTGAGATGGAATAAGAATACAGAAAAATGTTGTTCCCCATCCCTCTCTCAAACTAAGATTAAACCATTTGTCACAAAAATTGTTTGGTTATGGGCTTTTTGTGGGCCCCATGACTTATTTAGCACTCTTTGCCCATATCTTCTAGGCTGATTTTAGTTCCCAGGAAATGCTAGACTTTCAGAGGTACCCACAAAAGGATTGCCAATAAGATCAAGGAAGTATGGGCAAACCCCAATACTACTGAAAAAGGAGTATCATTTTAAAGCATCAAACAGCATCAGAAGGTTCCACAACCTCAATAAGTCTGATAGCCTTTGCTTTAAAAGAATACAAAAAAAATAATGCTTACATAATATACTAATAATACTACACATTTGTGTTATGCTTTTAACTTTTTCCAAAAGCACTCATACTTATATTACTACCAGAAATTTGATTAGAAAATTTCTTTTTGGTTATGTGCTATGAGAAGGAGTAAAAGCTGGCGCCATGAGGGTCAAAGAAGCTATAATTGTTAGCACATTCATTCAGAAACAAGAAAGCAGTAGTCTAGTGCATATGACTATTAGGAGAAAAAAGCAAGGCAGAGGAACTGCCCTCTGGGAACAAGTGCAGCGACAAAGAAAGACACAGTAATTGGGGGGGGGGGGAGGGAAGGAGGGAGGAAGAAGAAAGAGAGAGGGAGGAGAGAGAGACAAAGAGAGAGACAGAGACAGAGACAGAGACAGAGAGAGATGCCAGCTCTTTAAAGGAATCTCCTTTGAAGGATTGAAGAGTCTTTGCTACACCATTCTCTGTGGCTCCAGAGAGAATTTAGGTTTGGCCTTATGATCAGTTGAACTCATAGCAATTCATTAAAAAAAAAAAAAAAATCAGCCCAGGGAATAACCAATTGATTGCTGATTTTTTGTCATGCTTAAGCTACTCCGTTATCCCAGGAGTCATGTTCAAACACTATAGTTTTCAGTAGCAATTAATTCTTTTGATCTTTATATTATATCCACTGAGATAAGCAGTAAAGTGACTCATTCCCATTTCTTATCTGGGAAGGTAAGGCACTGAAAATCAAGGGATCTGCCTGAGGTCAAGGCCATGAAGAATTAGTTCATTGCAGAACAAAACACATGCACTACTTAGAATAGAATAGAGCCTTATCTATTAAAGTTAGTTTTAGCTGAAATTCTAATAAGAACAAGAATGGGACTTCTCTGAAATGGATATTTCAAGGGAATAGACATCTATATGGCCAGACTTTGTAGAAAAATAGAAAAAAAAAAAAAAAACAACTAAATCAACTAACAGTCAAATAGCATTTATTATGTACCAGGCACTCTTCCAACAGAAGTATAAGTTCTCAAGGATCTTAGGCTAATGGGGGAGGTTCATACAAGCATCAATCCACACACAAGATGCAGATGAGTACATGGGGATTAGTGTCAGGGGGAAGTGCCAATATTAAAGTGGACTGGGAACAAAAGGTGGAACCTCAGATGAACCTGGAAAGGAAGTCAGGGAAGGTAGGAAGCAGAGAAAAGAAATGGGAGACTTTGACCCAGCAGTGTTTCTACTGGGCCTATATCCCAAAGAGATTTTGAAGGAGGGAAAGGGACCCACATGTGCAAAAATGTTTGTGGCAGCCCTTTTTGTAGTGGCAAGAAACTGGAAATTGAAAAGATGCCCATCAATTGGAGAATGGCTGAATAAATTATGGTATATGAATGTTATGGAATATTATTGTTCTGTAAGAAATGACCAACAGGAGGATTTCAGAGAGGATTGGAGAGACTTGCATGAACTGATGCTGAGTGAAATCAGCAGAACCAGGAGAACATTATACACAGCAACAAGACTATATGATGATCAATTTTGATGGACATGGTTCTCTTCAACAATGATGTGATTCAAACCAGTTGTGCTGCGATGAAGATAGTCATATACATCCAGAGAGAGGCCTGTGGGAACTGAGAGTGAACCACAACACAGCATTTTAACGCTTTCTGTGAATATTTCCATGCATTCTGTTTTCCTTCTTAGGTTGTTTTTTTTTTTTCTTCTTCTCTTTCTAGATCTGATGTTTCTTGTGCAGTAAGATAACTGTATAGATATGTATACATGTATTGTACTTGTCATATAATTTATCCTATCTAGCATGTATTAGATTACCTGTCATCTAGGGGTGGGGGGCGGGGGGAGGGAAAGGAAAAGCTTGGGAAAAAAAGTTTTTTTTGCAAAGGTCAATGTTGAAAGGTCACTCATATGTTTTGCAAATAAAAAGCTTTATTAAAAAAAAAAAAAAGAAAAGAAATGGGAGATTTTTTTTTTTAATATACCTAGCTCTGTCATTGCTTTGTGATCCTCAGCAAGCCACTTAACCTTCAAGGCTTCATTATACTAATTGCAAAATGGGAGAGATCAGTCCAGTCTCTTCTTGCTCTGTAATTCAGTAGCTTGTTGCTACATGGCATCTTTTGCTGTTGTTTAGGAGTTCTTGTCAAACTTTACAATGTGAGGCAGTTCAATAAAATAGGTGGAAGTCAGCTTTCCTCTTTTGTACTATGGTGAATCAAATTAAATGCTCAGAGGAAATTAAAGGAGCTATTTCTTTTCAGCATGATTTAGGCAAAAGCAACTGTCACTTAAAGTTTCAATGTATCCAAGACGGATAAAAGAAAAATTTTAAAGCAAGAGCTTCCTCCATCAAAGATTCTAATCTGTCAAAAAGTTGTGATGTTACCATTACACTGCTGGAGACAGAGCTCACATCTGTATGAGAATAAGCTTAAGGGAGCAAGTAATCTTTAAAGCTAAGTTGTCAGTTTGAGATCCCAAGCTTCTCTGAAATGGAAAGCAAAAACCTTTAATTCATAATCTGACAAAAAAAGTATATTCACTTATGAATCAGAAAATTCTAAGTTCTTCTGTTGGCATTGCCATAAACATTTAAAACCAACTTGGACAGTTCACTAAGACTTTTGGTACCTCAATTCCTTCATCTATTAAATATTGGGGCAGCAGCAAACAGTCTCTAATTTTCTTCCAGATCTAATCTCTGCATCATTTAATAAAAATCTTATACCAGCCACAGACTGAGTGCTTTAGATAAGAGAAAACATGTGACTAAAAACTAAATCATAAGATCATCATTTTTAGCCTTCTTATCTTATACATGAAAAAACTGATATCCTTTAGAGATGTGACATCCTGATTGGTAACTTGGTTGGTAGGTTGTCCTTTGTTCTCAAAGAAGAATAAAATGACATTACTATATGAGAGTCAAGTTAATGTGTCTGACTAGCTAAATAGACCAATATGGGCTCAGAGTGCTCCACTACAAGTCAGATACAAATAGATCCTATGAAAATTTAAGGTGGATTCTCTAACTTTGTGCATCTCACGCTTTTTCTGAGCTAATTCAATTCTGTTTTGCTCATATAGCACAGCACCTTCTTTGATGAGGGCACGCCATGATGGACGGTCCTGTGCCAATGTCTCCCATGTCATACAATCACCTCTAAAGTTCTTAAAAGATACCTTGAGAGTATCCTTGTATCTGCTACTTTTTCTGACCATCTTATGAGCACTTGTCTGTGTGAGTTCTCCATAAAATAGTCTTTTTGGCAAGGATACATATGTATTTGAACAATGAGGCCAACCAACAAAGTTTTGCTTTCTGCAGTACAGTTTTAGTGGTTGGCAGTTTAGTTTGAGAAAACGTCTAAGTGTCTGGTCCTCTCTTCCTCCAGGTGATTTTCAGAATCTTCCTAAGACAATTCCAATGAAGGAATCCAGTTTCTTGGCATGTCAATGCTATATTGTACAAGTTTTACCAGCATGCAACAATGATGTCAGCCCAATGGCTCTGTAAACCTTCAGTATGGTAATCAATCAAATACCTGTCCTCTTTCAAACATTGAGCTAGTTCTGGCAAATTATGTGTCAACTTCATAATCAATTTGTACATCCCTGAAAAGCATACTGCCAAGGTAAGTGAAATTATTCGTAACATTAAAAACTTTACCATTTGCTATAACCAGTGGTTCCAGATATGGATGATTTGGTGCTGGCTGATGGAATACTTGTATTTTCTTGGTGTTAATTTTTAAGCCAAAATTAGCACAAACAGCAGAGAATCAATCTATAATTTGTTGTATCGTGCAGCTTCAGAGGCTGCACGAAAAATCATCAACATTCCCTCCATTTTAATTCTGGTTGTAATCTTTTCAAGCTGAAGAATTTATCATCAGTGCAATAGCTGACTTTGATGCCATGTTTATTCTTACTGAAGGCATTTGACAACATAGCTAAAAACATCATGCTAAAAATCATGGAAGGAAGGACTCAACTTTGTTTCACTCCATTAATGACAGGAAAAGCTTGAGAGCATTATGCATTGTACAGAACTTAGGGAAGCACACCATCATAAAATTGACTTAGTATACTGATGAACTTCTCTGGACAACCAAATCTTGACAATTTTCCATAAGTCCTCGTGACTGACAATAGCAAAGGCCTTGGTTACATCTATAATTATTGTATATAGACTTTTGTTCTGCATCTGACATTTCTCCTAGAGTTGGGCAACAGGATTCAGATGCAAATGTTTTTGTCTCAGAGTCCATTACACTACTCATTCTACCACACTGCCTTCATAAATTAATGAATCAGAAAAACAAGAGAATAAAATATTACTATTTTACCTCTGGCAAACTTCAAGAATAAATGAAAATGCCTAGATTTCACACACTATGTTCTATTTTCCTTTTGTCCAAATTTTGTTTATACTTATTTGTTGAGTTTAAATTCTATCCTCACCAAGAAATCATTCTAACCCATTGAATTTCTCTCTCCTCTCAGCTCCAATTCAACAGATTTTTTAAAATTTGTTTTGGTGGTACTGTTGAGTTATGGTTTTGGGTGGGGAGAGTACCAACCTCCTCCCAAAACTTTCCTTTATAGAGGGAATAAACTGGACTTTCAGCTCACTCCACTTTACATCTCCCGCTCTGATTCACTATATAGTACATCCCTGATACTGGGCACCCCATAGTATCCTCCCTCCTCCTTTTCTGTCTTTCCTGCCTCCTTCTGTGCATTGCCTTCTCCTATTAGATTGTAAGTTTTTTGAGTTTAGGGATTGTGCTTTGTTTCCTTATTTTTATTTCCAGCTCTTAGCATAATGTCTAACTCAGGCATTTAATATTTTTATTTGAATATGTCTTTTGCTTGGGACAAGAATAAATATGCTATTCTCATGGAATTTACAATTTAATAGTCTGTGCAATGAATACAGAGGTCATTATTTGGGTTTTGATGCCTCAAAGTAAGTATAAATAGTAATTGTTTCTATTTTGACCAGAAACCCTAAGGGCATTCCCCTCCCAATTTTTTTTTTTTTGACTTGATAAAAGAAGGCATATCTTTGCCTCATTCTTACTTAGTTTTAATCACTGAGCAGGCATTGCCTCAGACAAATTGAGACCTGGGAAAAACCAAAAATTAAAAAGGTCACAGTCTCTATTGCATCTGGTTGCCATCTCCAATCATCCAACTATATATCCTGGCACTGGATGGCCACATAGGAAAGAATGAAACTTTGCAAATCCCTGTCTCACTTAAATCCTATTCACATGCAAGCCATGACATCCCCTCCCTGCTGTCATTGTTTCTCTTCAGCAATGAAGGACAAACAACAATAACAAATAACTATTCAAATGCATTCTAGTGTATAGAAGATAAAAACAAATATACTTCTAAGAATATAAAAAAATTTCAAGATAGATGACTTGAGTGAAGAGATGATAGATTTGCCTTTTGAGCCATCTTGGCATAGGACATAAACCATAGAGGTCCCATTTAGAAGTGGAAGGATTGTATTTTATGAGTCTGTGATTTGATGGGTTTGTTATTTTAATATGAGTTAGAACTTGGGTTTAGCAGGATGGAATGCAAATCAGTTAATGGTGTGAATTAACATAGGGGAAACTGGGATGAGTATAAAGGAAGCTAGTAGTGAAAAATCTATATATCTGCATTAGGGAAAAAAAGGTCAAGAATGTAAAACAGATTTGGAAATTATTTGTGTAGAAGTGATATTTAGAGCCATACCAGTGGATGAGCTTACAAAGGAAGAAAACACTGAGAATGAATACAAGGGGGTCAAGGACAGAACTTTGTTGTATACTTTTCTTTAGGGACCAGCAGAAGAACCAGTGAAGGAAACTGAACATTCAGATGTAAAAGGGGTGTCTCATCCCATATTTAAACAATTGAAGAGAGCCCAGACTTCTTAATTGAATGGTTCAATGAAAGTTATGAATTCTTTGGTACTGAAGTACTAGCATTGAATTAATCACATGCTTTAACTTGGTATGAAAAGTCCCTATTACTATGCCACACAGGAAGTATGTATGATTTGGACGAGGAGACTAAACCATACTTATTTTGTATAGAATAGGCTAGTTTTGATTCCAGGGATTCAAATTTCCTACTACTTTAGAGAGAAGTTTAGGAATCTTAAGATTTAAGCCAGTAAGAATTGACAACAAAGAGGTAGCAGGTAAAAGGAGAAAGGAAAAAAGGTGTAGTGGGCTGTGCCAGAGCTTAGATAGATCAAAGTGAGCTTCCCTTGATACAACCAAATGCCCCATTATGTGTCTAGGAGCAGAAAGCTAGGACTGATACTACCAGCAGCACCCACCTCCTCTAGGGCTTAGGGAAGTCCCAAGAAACTTTCTTTTTCTTCAACTTCCCATCTTGATGCTTATCTATTTAGTCACTGTAACATATTCTGTTCAGTTCTATACCAACAATCTGATATTTGTCTCAACCACAAAGAAGCCAGAAATTAGCTAGAGATGAATATACATTTAAATTAAGGCAGAGAGCCAAATCTCTACCTTAATGTTAAGAATTCTCTTAACTAAAAGCTCTTAGTGATTGTATTGGTACTTATAAATTTTCCCTTAATATACATAATATTACTAATATTAGCTCCCAAACCATCACAGGAGGGAAACACTTTGCCTGAAATGCTATTATACTGCCTTAAAACAATTATTGTTTTATCAAAGCAAACTAGTTATTATATCAGGTTGTGATCAATTTAAATCTCTAGAGACCAGGTGGGGTTCGAAGAAAGAAAGGGAATATTGGTAAAAAATTATCACTGGTCATCTGCATCTTTTAAGGACATTGTTTCTACTGGTATTACTTAGATAAGTCAAAAAATAACAAAGAATATGTTATGACAAAAACCAAAAGAACAGAATATAAACAAGATGTGATCATGGAGGTCAAAGGCTGTAGATATGTCAAGGAGAATAAAGATTGAAAAAAGATCAGTGGATCTGGAAACCTTTTACCACCCCAATCATTACTTAATCAGAGATCATTTTGTTTAGCTGTCTGCTTTTTGTATACATATTTAATCTCCCCAATGGCTTCCTAAATTCCTTTAGAAGAGAAAGCTTGTTTGATGTTTTGTGTTCTCCATTGTATCTAAAAGTATATTGAGCAGTCAAGTAGTTAGATTGACACTTATTCCTGAGTACATTTCTCTAATGATGGAGGATTGAGTTCAGAAGTAAGAGTGGAAATATGTAGCATTTTGGACAAAATGCAGGATCTGGGATCATTATGTTTCCTTTTTCTGATATATTTTGTATCCTAACTCCCCAGGACTCAATTCTAAACTACATGCCCAAACCTGGGAGAACACAAACATGTTATCTGAGTTCCTGCTGGTCATTCCCAGTGGGTCAGTAGTTAATGTTACACAAAACAAACATTGGGGTCAATAAGAATCTATCAGAGCTAAATTTGTGCAAGTTTTCTAAGTTCTTACCTCCAATATTCTTCCCACATATAGCAACACAGTCCTCAAAGAATGATGACTAGTTCCTATGTTGAAACTGAGACACAATGGTGTATTAGAGCTTTGGTTTAGGATTTCAAAGATGTGGAGTTCAGACCACAGTTCTGCCCATTGGTACCTATGTCACCTTGTAAAATTTTTAACCTCAGCTTCATCACCCATAAAATGAGGATCTTCAACTACTTGATCCTCTGTAATTTAGACCCAACAATCTTATAAAACTTATAAGGGGGTCGGCTAGATGGCTCAGTGGATAGAGCACCAGCCCAAGTCAGGAGGACTTGACTTCAAATCTGGTCTCAGACACTTAGCATTTTCTAGCTGAAAAAAAAAAAAAACTTATAAGGAACTCCAATAGTCATTCTTTTTAATTTAAATTTTCTTTGAGCTCATTTTTTTCTGCATGGATTAATAGCACCTAGGGTAAAAGATATATTTAATACTGAAAATAAAAAGACTGCATTCTTTTTAAATACAAAGGCTGGCATCAAATTTCTGCTGATCTATTAACTAACCACATATATGTCCTCTGAAAAAATTTGCATAATGGAGTAGACAACTGGCTGTGACACTAAGTAGAAAGATGCCTGGAATCAAATCCTCCCTTTTACCTAGAATGGCTGAGTGAATCTGATTAAATAGCTCAATCTTTTGGTGCTTTCTGATAATTATGCCAAACTCACATAGAGATGGAGCTTTTAAATTGTATATAAGAATCCTTGGAGCTGCATATTGACTTAGAAAATTCATATTAACTATGTTTTATATATTTTTATTTTGATAAATATTTCCCAATTACATTTGCCTCTGATTCATACCTCTGTTCTAGACAACTTTCTGAGTTTCAAAGAAGGTACCAAATTACAGTGGTAGAGTTGATTTTCATTACCCAAGAGTTTTATATCAATGAATCATAGATTTGTTTCCCATCTCAAACATGTTTTATATTGTTTTGTCTATTATATGTACAGGGTAGAGAGATGTTTTTATCTACAAAGGTGCATGTTTGTGTTCTTACTTGAGAGTAAGGATTATTTTGCTTCTGTATCCTCAGTGCCTAGAATAATAGGTTGATTCACAAAAGTTATTTGATTGATACGGAAATAAAATGCAAACTTTAATGTATTCTATAAATGCCAGTTTTATTACAAAACATAGTCCCAGTCCTCAAGGGAAGAGGAATAATATCATGCCTGAAAATATTACAATCTAGATAGCAGGAAAAATATATTAACACATTTGATAGTGCAGCAAGCCACATAAGGGCTATATGGTATATTTGTTGCAGAATAAAAATACTAGAAGATATCAGGGGGCATTAATTTAGCACAGTGGATGGAACTCTAGGCCTGAAGTCAGGAAAACATGAGTTCAAATCTAGCCTCAGGAACTTACTAGCTGTGTGACCTTGAGCAAGTTATCTGCCTTGTTTACTTCAGTTTTCTCATCTGTAAAATGAGCCTGAAATGGAAATGACAAACCACTTTACAATCTTTACCAAGAAAACCCCAAATGGGGTCAAAGGAATCAAACATTATTGAAATAAGTAAATAATAAACAACAACAACTTTGGATATGAGAGATAAAGAGAATCAAGATGACATGAGGGCTATATAAATCAGCAGATGCTGCATGGAAGATAAAGACTGGATGTGATTAAAATATTGCAATAAAATTTATTCCATTGCCTCATTTGTCTTAGAGAAAGCTCTGAGTTTTTTTACAGGCAATATAAATATAATGCAAACACCCTTTCAAAGCAAAAATGCTTGACGTGCAAGTCTGGCATATGTCACACTTATCATCTGACCACCAGTCTAGACTAATTACCTAAATATTGGTCACCAGATGATGAATTATTTTTGATCATAGCCTCTCATGAAAGTATGGAGAGACTGTTGTCCACAAAAGTAGAGGAAGAAGCCTTGAGTCTTTCAAAGTGTTGAAAAAAGATTTGGGTCAGCATAGCACTAACTAGGAATTCTTGCACTGGGAGGAGGAGGCAAATTTGTTGAAAGGAAGGTATATTGCTATATAATATATAATAATATATATTGCAATTGTGACAGTGCAAAGGACATTTGATGTCAGAAGAATTTGTCCCTTCCTCCACCAATATCTCCAAATGTATTTCTCTTTGAAATCTGTTTTAAGCAACTTTCACTTCATGACAAAGATATTCAGCAGTTCCTTTCACTATTAGAAAAACTGCATATCTTTTTGTGGGAACAATGAACTGGAAATAATAAAGATGTTCACTGATTGATTAATCAGTAAATATATGATGAAATATTATTTCACCATAAGGAACAATGAATGTAAGAATAAAAAATCTTGAAGTCATAGAGAGTTAATTTAATCAGAACCAAAGAAATAATATCCATCATTATTATAGCAAGGTAAATAGAAACAAAAAGGCCTAAACTTCTTTATCCTTCTAATGCACTATATTCTAAGTTAAATATGCAGTTCAAATCTTTCTTGGATGCACTGGTGTATTTAACTTGTTTTTATGAAATGTCAGCATTTTAAATCTAATCTTTTTGATGTGTCTTCTCTCCATTCTTTATCTGACCCACTAGCATTTAAGTAAGCACAACCAGGATAGATTGGTGTAGCCATCAGAAATTTAATAGATTTTTACATACATACTGAGCAAACACTTTTATACAGTGCCATTTATAGGAATAGCAGTTTTTAAAGTGGTGACCACATAGGGGATAAAAGGTTTTATAAGAGAAATACAGATGATTTTTCTTCTTGTGTGGAATCAATAAAATAAAGGAGTACCAAAGTAGCTACTAGGAGAATGGATATTTGTCTGCTGACTTCAGGAAGGCAAAGGGAGGAAGTTGTTTCCAAGGCACTCTTAACAGTAGCCCTATTCCTGAATCTTAAATGGTTGCAACATAATTTAATTCCTGGCTCCCAAAGACCTTGTCCTGTTCACTAAGGAGCTGAGATATCTGACAAAACTCAGAACAATTCATGATGGCAGAGCTTAGAGCACGGACTCTGAGATTCCATTCCATCTCAAATTTCAGCCATTCTTTCTCAAGATTAAATGTTCCATTCTTCTGCGTCTTTTTTTTATTATTAAAGCTTTTTTATTTTTTTATTATTTTTTATTTTTTAAATTTTATTTGCATAACATATGTGTGGGTAATTCTTCAACATTAACCCTTACATAGCTTTCTGTTACAAACTTTCCCCCCAACTCCCCACCCCTCCCCTAGATGGCAGGATATCTACTACATGTTAATTATGTTAATATATATATATGTATATATATATATATATATAATAAAATATGTTAAAATAAAAAATCAAATTATATGTATACATTTTTCCAAACCTATCATTGTTGTGAAAGAAAAATCGTATCTACACAAAAGACATATCAGATAAAGGAAACACAATGTAAGCAAACATCAATCAAGAGTATGAGAATGTTATGTTGTGGTCCACATTTCACATCCCCCTCTCTGGGTGTATATGGCTATCTTCAGTGAACAATTGGAAGTGGTTTGAAACATTTCATTGTTGAAGGGAGCCATGCCCATCAGAATTGATCATCATATAGTATTGTTGTTGCCGTATATAATGAGCTCCTGGTTCTGCTCATTTCACTCAGCATCAGTTCATGCAATTCTCTCCAGGCCTCTCTGAAATCGTCCTGCTGGTCATTTCTTACAGAACAATAATATTCCATAACATTCATGTACCATAATTTATTCAGCCATTCTCAAATTGAAGAGCATCTATTCAGTTTCCAGTTTCTAGCCACTACAAAAAGGGCTGCCACAAACATTTTTGCACATGTGGGGCCCTTTCCTTCCTTTATGATTTCTTTGGGATATAGGCTGTAATCCAAGTTCCTTTGCCTTTCGGAATATCTGGTTCCAGGCCCTTCGATCCTTCAATGTGGAGGCTGACAGATCATGTGGGATTCTAATTATGGATCCTCAGTATTTGAATTGTTACTTTCTAGCTGCTAGCAGAATCTTTTCCTTGGTGCGATAGTCCTGAAATTTAGTCACGATATTCCTTGGAGTTTTAATTTTGGGGTCTCTTTCAGGAGGTGATCGGTGAATTCTTTCAATGGTGATTTTGCCTTCTGATTCTACACTCTCAGGGCAGTGTTCTTTCAGGATTTCCTGGAAGATAGTGTTTAGATTCTTTTTTTCTTCATGGCTTTCAGGAAGTCCAATAATCCTTAGATTGTCTCTCCTAGATCTATTTTCCAAGTCAGTTGTTTTTCCTAGGTGATATTTCATATTTTCTTCTAATTTTTCATTTTTTTTTGTTTTTGTTTGACTGATTCTTGAAGTCTTATTGAGTCATTCACTTGCATTTGTTCAATTCTTATTTTTAAGTGTTGTTTTCTTTAGTTACCTTTTTAAGCTCCTTTTGTAACTGGCCAATTGAATTTTTTTGATCATTGCACTCTTTTTCCACTTCACTAATTTTATTTTTCAATAAATTGGTGTCTTTTTCATATCTCTTTTGCAGGGCATCATATCCTTCTTGCAAGATGTTATATCCTTCTTGCACTGATTTCAATTTATTTTCCCATTTATCTTCCAGCTCTCTTTTGAGGTTCTTTATGCAATCTTCCAGAAAGGCCTTTTGAAAAGGGGACCAGTGATGGTCCTTAATAACTTCCTCTGGCGTTTTATACAAAGGAACCTCAGAATCTGGGGTCAGCCCTTCTTTCTCTCAATAGAAGCTGTCTATGTTGAGAGCTCTCTTTTGCTTCTTCATTTTTTTTTTAGACAGCATGGATGTCTCATTAAGGCTCGAAAAAACGGTGGCTGAAGGACTTTGCCCTGGGGCAATTTGGCAAATTAATTTAAGGTGCTGGGCCGGTGGGGGCTAGGACTAAGTTCGAATTACTCCTTAAAAAAGGCAAATCTGCCAGAACACCTGCCCCCTAATCAGGGCAGAGTGTCCCAAGTGCCTCAGATAAACTCCAGGTGTTTGGAGTTTGGAGTTTCTGCCACACTGAGCTGAGTCCCACCCTCACTTCTGGCCTGCACTGAGACCACTGTTTATTCCTCTGTCCAAGTTAAACAAACCTGATATGAAGTTCTTCAGAGATATCTGAAAGCAGTGTCCAAATATTTCTGGATTTGTTGACTTGAAGAGCAGTTCAGAGGCTTATTTTATTGTTGATTTGAGAGAAGATCAGAGGAGGACACAGAGAGTCACGTTTTCACTCCGCCATCTTGGCTCCACCCCCTCTTCTGCATCTTTTGCAAAATCCCACTATTTTGTCTCATCTGTTATGGAATTCCCTCCCTAACTTTTCAGATCTCACGTCTATCCTTGGGGAACTGAGCCACCTCAAAGTATTGAATTTAATTCATCACGAGCACCCTTGCAATATAGACTCTGACTAAGATGCTCTTTGAACTCAAGCCTACAACATTATCTACTCTTGATCACACAGTCTCTACATCTTTGTGTCTCTCTTATTTTGTTTCAGACTTTTCTATCCAAAAGATAAAAATGAGAATAATTTGTCCTCAGGCAAAGTCTGCTCTAAACATAGAGAATTCTGGGGAAAGAGATTACCAGCAAACAAACCTTACCCCCACCTTGTTCATTGTCTGAGTGCATTTGTCAGTCCTTCAGAAAGTTGGCCACACTAATAAAAGTCACAATAAAATAAAGATTATAAGGACTGAGAGACATCATAGAGATTATTGGAAACTTTGTAAAAATAGGTGAGTTTTTCAAAGTCCCATGGTAAGTCAATGACAAAACTGGGAATAAACCCTGATCCAGATTCTGCAGAAATAGCTTCTCTACAGTCAAATAGAGAAGGGACTTGAGGTCATTTCCTATACTGAGAAGAGTACTATTACATATTACTAATTCTCCAGTTAGCTAATTTGTGATTGAGAAATTCATACTTCAAATAAATAAATAAGATTTTAAAAAGGAGAAATTCATACCTCTTTGTTCTTCAGTTCCATCATATGTAAAATAGAAATTGAAAATCTATGCCTTAGTATGTAAGGCATGTGGGAGAGTAAAACAATCACTAGTTTTAGAAGTCCTGAGATCCAAAGCTGCCTCTAATGCTGACTCCCTAGATAACTCCTAGATAACAAGTCATTTCATCTCATTAAGGTCCATCTTCCCAGTCTGTAAAATGGAGTAAAAATAAATGACCTTCAACATCCCTTCTAGTTCTATGATACCACAGACTATTTTTCCATAGCATAAATACTTTATATGAAAGTGGTTTATAAAGGAATGAAACCCTGTATAACAGACTCTCATGACAGACAGAACCAGTCATATTTTAAAAATATTCTTACCCTGTTGACTCATGATGAAAGGTTTAGGTGTTGTATCCTAGCATACCAAGATCCTGGTAATGTAAAATAACTGTCACAAATAAATGTTGTCTATAACTAATACTGTCTACATGACATTGGTTTAGCATTGCATCTTTTTCTCCTTCTATATATATTTTCTGTCATTTCTCAGTTTTCTCAGTCTCATAATATGGCCATATAGCAATTTCTTGGCCTGGGTGGGGGATGAGTCACTAAACATCTCCAAACTGTAATCTGCCTGATATAAAATGTAGAGGGAAATGTCCAGGGTTCTATAGCATCTTTTAAAATTACTAACACACAGGCTTATGGCTTTCTAATGTCCTTCATCTAATCTCATACCTGGAAGCCCCAGTTTCCACCAAATTTTCCCCAAACCTATCTAGCATACATGTACATTCCAAACAGGATTTAATGAAAGAGAATGCAAGATGAAAATAAAAATATGAAGTTGGTTCCTATCCTGGCACCTATCCTGAGAATTGCTTTCTTCAGCTATCTCCGGGGGTGTTAACTTTTTTGCTCAATTGGTGATTCTGTTAACCTGAGGACTGTTTTGAGCTCCCAAATAACCTCTCTGGAGTCTTCAGGTGAAGAGATAAAAGAGTTAAAGGAAGAGAAACCAACCTCCCTTTGGAATTAGTGAATAAGCATTCATTAAGCACTTAATCTGTTCTAAAGGGGTGAACCTCTTCACCACACCCCACTCCACCTACAGTCAAAAAGGGCAAAACCAGAAAGAGGTCACATTCTTATTTTAGAGACAAGAAGTAAATAGCTTTATACATGCAAGACATGTACATAGTATATGGAAGATAATCTCTGAATGAAGCTATTGGGATAAGGGATAGATTGATGATCAGTTGAGAAGACTCTTGTAGATGGGTGTATTTGATTTGAGTCTTAAAGGAAACCATGAAAAGTAAAGAGTAGAGGTAAAAGGAAAGAATATTTTAGCAATGAGGGATAGCTAGTGCAAAGGCACTGAATTGAGAAATGGAATGTCTTGTGGGAGATGTGACAAGTAGGCTAGTTAATATAGATAGATCAGAGAATGGACAATATTTAAGTATAAGGCTGGAAAAGTAGAACGCACCAGTTTGTGAAGAATTTCAAAAGTCAAGAAAACCACTGGAATATTTTTGAGTTGATATTGGTGGATAGAAGCATGGTCACACCTGCACATTAGGAGAATCACTTTGTAATAGTCTCCAGGCTTGAGGAAGAGAAATAAACATTTGTTAAGTTCCTATTTTGTGCCATCCTGTATGCTAAATGCTCATTTGATTCTGACAATAATCCATGGAGAAAGTTATTATTATTGTTTTTATTATTGTTATCCCAATTTTACATCTGAGAAACTGAGGCAGACAACAATTAAATGACTTGTTCAATATTACCTTGCTAGCCAATGACTGAGGTTGGATTTGCACTTAAGTCTCCCATACTCCAGTCCCAGCTCTCTCTTTATACTGTGCTATGTCATGGAAGTAGTCAACTTCTTAGTCTTCATGATCCTAAAATAAAACCCAAATGGGGTCATGAAGAGTCATACATGACTGAAAAAAAACAGACCAAAAATACAGGTTTGTTTATGTTTTAATTGTATTCATAAGCCAGTAAAGATAGAGAAGTTAATTAATTTCATGTGTTGAATTTTTGCGTGTATATATGTGGGTATATATATAGAGAGAGAGAGAAAGAGAGAGAGAGAGATTTTTTTTTATCCTTTCATCAAGTAGCATAGAATAATCCACTAACTACTTCAGACTCATTCTTACTTACATCATTTAGATGCTGAAAATTACTCTGTTCTGTCTCTTAAAGATTCCAGCTGAGACTTCATAGAGAAGATAGATACATAGTTAAATGGGGGTATATTGCCCTGTGCATTTTTAAGTATTCCAGTAGTTATACTCCATTTACATATCAAAGCCTTGGAACAGCTTTCATTTGTCACCATCAATTAGAGTTAGCAATAAATTCTCAAAGTAGTCCTATATTATTAGGGTGGAACAGTTTTTTTTTCCCCCTTTTTAACATTGAAATCAGAAACACCTCTTTGCAAAATTACTTTCCCTTATTTTCTCCAAGAGTTCCAGTAACAGAAGGAAACACTCCATCATGTTTTAGTTTTTAGTTTTGTTTTTTTTTTTTTCCTCCAGGATAAAACACTATACAAATAATGCCAGTAATGATTAAAGTCTAACCCAGAACCCAGAGATAAGCAGTCTGCCATTCCCTACCATAAAAATTCCTTTGATTTTCTTTCTTTCTTTTTTTTTTCTATAACAGCTTTTTATTTTTCCAAATACATGCAGATAATTTCCAATGTTCACATTTGCAAAACTTTGTGTTCCAAATTTTTCTCCCTCCCTCTCTCTCTGCTCTTCCCACTAGACAGCTAGCAATACTATATAGATTAAACATGTGTAATTCTTCTAAACATATTTCCATATTTGTCATGATACACAAGAAAAATCAGATCAAGAGGGGGGAAATGGGAAAGAAAAATAACAGCAAACAACAACAACAAAAGCAAAAAATGTGAAAATATGTTTTGATCCATATTTAGTCTCCATAGTTCTCTCTCTGGATGCATATCTCTCTTTTCATCTATTGGAATTATCTTGTAGGTTACTATTTTTAAAATAATAAAACTGAATCCATGGCTTTTTGTTTGAAGGAATAAAAAAGGATGAAACTGTAAGTCAACTACTCCTTAGAAACTCTTGTACAAAGGTAGGTAAGGGAAATGTTGAATTAACTTTCCTGGAAAAATGAGGTTTGTGAATTATCTTAAGGTTTTATATATCCATGTTCTTCTTATTTCTACCCCAACTCAGAAAACAGTATAGACTAGCTAGTTATGCACATTATGTGTAACTTAGTAAGATCTTACTGCCCCCAAATATCTCTCAGTTGCTTATGATTCATATTTTAAAATTTACCCTTTTATATTAATTCCTTTAAGTTATATCAGTATGTCTTATTAAAATAAGAATGCCTGTGGAATGAATAACAAAGTGTATAATATTAATTATTTTAATTAGTATTTTAACATTGTAATTGTACCTGAAAGGGGCCTAAAATATCCTATTTTCTATTTGCACCTGAAGCATTAATCCCCTTTCCATTATCTTACAAAATATACCACATAGCTTGTCTAAACATATTAGTATGGATTTCCAATGATAATTCACAGAAAACAGTTTGGTGAAAAGAAAAGATAAGTAGAAATGCAAGATTCATTTTCTTGTGTGTCTGAGTTCTGCAAGCACTTCCAAGAGCAATTTCAGAAAGATTATAAGCAGTGAAAGCATTGTTGGATTAAGTATATTTCTTCCCAGATAACTACTTTGCTAGACAATACTCATTCAAAGAGATACATTCTAATATGTTTATTTACACAATTCAATCAATAATCAAGGATTTCTTGAGGACTTACTGTGTGTGATAGGTACTGTGTGAAATGCTAAGAATACAAAGAAAGATAAAAAGAGGCTCAATCTCAAGGAATTCACAATCTAATTGAGGAAAAAAATAAATAATTAGGTACATTCAAGATAAAAATGGAAAAGATAAAAGATAATTAAAGAGGGGAAATCACTAGGATCAAGGTAGAATGGTCTGGACCCTTCTACAGAAGTGGAAATTTGATCTGAGTCTTGAAGGAAGGAAAAGAAAGTAAGTGATTTTGTTAATCTACATCCAAAATTTGTTTTTTATATTTTATATTTCTTTATAGATTTCTCTGTAAACTTTGTAAATCTGGCTAATGAAGAAAGACAAAATCAGGAACTATGAATACTCACTATTCTCTTCTTCAATAATTTAGTTCTATATTCCCATATAACAAATATAAAATTCTGGGGAAGAGTAATAATACTCATGTTCTAATAATTCACTTTAACAAGTAAAAGAATGAGACAATAAAAATCCTTTCTTCTACACACAGACAGGCTGTTGAAGAAGTGCAGGGGAATCAAACTACAAAGGATTTATTAAAATCACATCAAAAGTCATTCTAAAGCTAACATTTCAGTCAGTGAACTCAAGGCTATTCTTAGGGAATGAAGAATATTGCCAGTGGTGGTATTGAATGCAGAAGACAATAACAATGATGGAATATAAACAGGATGGAACAGAACTATTAATGATTAGTGATGGCATCAGAAGCCAACGTTCCTGAGTCCATAATGGCCCTTATTTGACTGCGCCAAGAGCTGTCACTGAGGCTCCCTTGTGGACAGGAAGATGAGTTACAAAGCTTCTTCAAAACTGTGAAAACTCTGTAATCTTTCCTAAGAGGATACATAACAGTTGTTTATCCTGAATGGTCAGGAAGTTAATTTCCATATAAATTTATTACATATGTGTGTATGCATATATATCAGATATTATCTAATAGCCAAAAATTTAAATTTTATTTTAATCACATTAATTGAAATCTGTTCTAAAATATATATTATTGCTCTCTTGCCTTCCTAAATCCAGAATATGGAATCTGTAATGCTAATTGTTACTACTGAAACCCTTAACTTGCTGATTTAGTGTGATCATTGTGAACATATACTGTCTTGTGTATCATGAAAATTCAGTATCTTTTTATAGATTTTCTTTTTATTTACTATCAAGAATCAATGGATCTGCTTATTGCTCTTGGTTCCATAACTGGTTTGCTACTTTTAATTTTCTTTAATCTAGATAAATAAACTTGTTAAAAACTGTTTATTTAATAAGAATAAACAAGTCCTGAATCAGAGTTTAAGGTCCTCTGCTACATGACAATGGATGGAAAGGGAGGGTGACATAGCTGTCAAAAGTGAGGACTTAGAGTTAGAAGGACACTCTGGTTCAAATTTTGTCCCTGCAACTTAGGTGTATATAACCCTGGGAAGTCACTTTACTTTGTTCATCTTTATCTGCTTTATCTGTAAAAACAGAAGATTACATGAGTACTAATTACTTCCTGGAATTGTTTCAAGGAAAATACTTTGTAAACTGTTGGTATTAATGAAATATAAACTGTTAGAAATACCAGAGTTTTATTAATTATGGGGCTCTGGTATTTCTAGTCAGAAGCCATTTTTACTTATTTTTATGTTTCTATGTTCCTGTCAATTGAAGAGTCTAGAAGTCTGGCCTTCAGAGAGATTAGCCCTTATTGCATGTATTTCACATATCCTGAATACCAAGAAATATACTGAACACACAATGGCTTAGTAAATCCTTTAGAGTAAATGAATATCTTCAATAAAGTGCATGTGTTTACCTCAGTGATGTTTGCTGGAAGTCTCTCTGGGGTGAAATTATAGGCACATTAGGCTGGAGCTCAACATCCCACTGACATGCAAATCCTCCTATGAGTAAATTTACCAATAAATCAAGTGCAGTTAGCTTTGGAGAGCTTCTACACACAGAAAGAACCCCAAACTACTTAAAAATATTTAAGTACAATAATTTTGGATTATTTCTGAATGAAGGACCCTCTGGACTCCTGGTGGTGAGTGTTCTGAAAATGTGGCTATCCTGTAATTGGTATTTTGTCATTTTATATGAAAGTACTTTCTCCTCTGATCTACAGTTCCTTTTATACTAGATGCTAAGTAGTACCCCTTCCTGCCCCACTGAAGGCAGGGTAGGCCTCCAGAGCAAAGAGTTATGTTTAAATATGCTTTGCCTTTGATGTTTCTCCAGAGTATTAAATCTCTTGACTTCATCTCTTGCCTCTTTTACAATCCAAACAGTAATCCCTGGCTTTTGTATCTGGACCTGTTTGGGAGCTGCATCTGTGCCTGGAGATGAAAACTAGGATGATTCCAGGTTTATTGGGGAATAGATCACAAGCAGCTATAAACAGTTTTCACTGAGTGTACAGAGGAATATTTCAGCAGGGTTAAAAGAAAAGATTCTCTCTAGTTGATAATGTCATCGATAGAATCACCATAATGAGAGGCAGCCTAATGTCATTGCTAGAGCAGTGGATTTGGATACATAGATTCACCTCTTCCTAGATTTAGGTCTGGAAAGGACCTTAAAGTTCATCAAGTCTAACCAATTCATTTCAGAAAAGAGGAAGCAAGGTCTGAACTAATCGAGTTATAATTTGAATGGCAAGGAGGAAATCAGTGAAAAAGATTTAAAAAATGAAATAAGACTTGACAGTATTTTCAGGATGCTAGTTTCTTGAATGTATTGGAAGTGAGATGGGGCTAGGGATTTAAAGATGATTCCAAGATTTCAAGCATAAATAATTAGTAATATAGTGGTATCACTCACAAATGTTAGGATGAAGAACACAATTAGTGGGAAAGATAGTGAGTTTAGTTTTTGATAAATTGAGTAACTGCAATTCCAAGCATTATTCAAGCATTTGTAATTGGATTTAGGTATTTTGTTATTTAAGAGAAAGAACAACAATGATTAATCTTTCTAATTAATGTGGAAGCTCTCCCAAATAATATAATCATAGTTTTATCAAGTGCCTTATTGACTTTTTACTGAGGTCCCTAACCTAAAGGATTTTCAGGTACCAGAAGAGTCCATTGGAATAGATTTCCCCTCCAGAATGTTTTCTGCATTCCTTCAAATTAGTCCACTTTGTAGGAAATCACCTACTCTATTTCTATGTGGAACTAGTCTTTAGGACTATATGACCAATACTGATGAATTTGGGGAATTGGGTGTAAGCTAAGGTAATTTTATAAGAAAAATAGTTGTGATATGAACATTTATAAACACCAGATGCTATAAGATTATATTCTGTATAAATTGGGAAATGAAGTCTAACCCAAAAAGTGGGCTCTTAGGATAATTACCAACCATATCTTTGAAATTCTTCATTAATTTTTAGACCTTGTTAATTATTTTCAGTAAATTCAATTTCGTGAGATCTCATTTCAAGTAAGGCAGTCTACAGATATGCCTAATTAATGACATGATTAATTCAATATTCTAACAGAATTCTTATATTTCATCAAGCCTCAATTTAGAAACCATCTTCATGAAACCTCTCTACTTTTCTTCTTTCTATTAGTACACACTTCAAATTATAGATTATTTCTCTGTTTACATGCTATATCATTCTAATAGAATAAAAATTACTTGGAGGGCAGGATTTTTTTATTTATTTGAATTTGCATCCTCAGTACCTAGAACAGAACAGATCCTTAATAACTTTATTAAATTTACTTCAACTATGTATTAAGGTTGGGACTTAATAAGTAGAAAGGAGGTAGAAAAAAAAAACTGTGCATCATTTGTGTGTAGAAGTTCCTTATGAGATAGTACAGGAGAAAAAGTAACTCATGTGGAAAATTAGACAGGCAAAAAAGGATTAAATACAAGATACTATAAAATAAAAAACTGCATAAAGCAGTATGTAATTTAATTATATACATATATATGTTTGTATATAGGCATATATGTATTTGTGTATACAAAAATATATGTATGTATACATATCTATATTTACAGTATCTATATCTACATACACAAATATGGATGTGTATATGTATATATTTGAGAGAAAGAGACAGAGAAAGAAAGTCAGAGTTTTGAGTTCTCAGGAAGGAAGGGTTCCTGTAACATTCAGTTATCTCTGGATTCAATTCAATAAATATTTATTGATTACTGTGTTACTGTGGCTGGCAGCTAGGTGTCATAGTGGATAGAGTATTGGACCTGGAGTCAAATCCAGCCCAAACACTTACTAGCTGTGTGTCTCCAGGCAGGTCACTTTATCCAGTTTGCTATTATTTTCTTCATTTGTAAAATGGACTGAAGAAAGAAATGGCAAATCACTCCAATATGTATGCTAAGAAAATCCCAAATTGAGTTACAGACTTAGACAAAACTGAAAAATGACTCAACAACAAGAGCTACTGTGTGCAGGGCACTGTGTTAGGCATTGGAAAGTCAGCCAGATCTGGCAGATTTACATGTTTTCTCTATTTCTGCAGATGATGAATTTATTCATTTTTTCCCATTCAGTGCAGCTTTTTGTCCATAGTCCTACATGAATTCACTATAGTGCTAAAGGTTTCCCTTGCTTTTACCTGATATAGAAGAAGGAAGCTACAACCTCAAGTATCAAAATGATATTAATGATTGTCCCAACACAAGCAAAGGAATTTTAAAAATGGGTTTAGGGAAGATGACAGAATAGATCAGCAAATTTCAAGCACTCAAGCACATTTCCTCCCACAAACAGAACAAATTTGTACTTCAAGGAGAGCATAGATTGATGAAAAACAAAGAAGACTTGGGGCAGAACAGGGGCCTTCCTGAGATAACACAAAAAGACCCAAAGAAAGACCCAGGCTTTAAGATAGAAACACTTCTGTAAAGTATCAAGTGAAAAACCCTAAGACATTTCCCAATACTCTTTAACATTTCCTCTGGAAAGTAAAGACAATTTTGTGACACTGTTAGCTATATTTTACCTTAACCTTGAAATTATACTGCCTAAGCAACCCACAAGGCACATATCTGGACCAATTTGGAGATGGCTCTCTGCTATAGAATGACCCCAAAAGTGGATATTTCCTCCAAGAAGAATGTTATTTAGGAATATTTCCATAGCTGCATAAGTAAAGTCTGATTCAAGAACTCAGCAACACTCAAACTGTTGATACAACTGCCTTGATTTTTAAAGGTGAGTATAGTTCACATTCCCACAATTAATGTAATCACCCCAGGTCCAGATAGTGTGATTGAATTAATGAAAGAAAAGTATACAAACAATTCCTGACTCATTTTGAGAGATATAAAGCTTTTTGATCTTTGCATGAATACAGATGACACCTTACATGACATTTCTATCTTGTGACTGGCTGAAAGAATTCAACACACCCATTTACCTGAGTATAACCCAGCAAGCCAGTTAAGAATTGAACTTTCCAGGAAGAGGCTGGTCAGAAAGATTCTCTGGTGGAGGCCATCTGAAGAGAAAAAAAAAAAAAAAAACAACAACAACAACAACTGGAGGATGATCTTCTAACTTTATAAGTTTGGAAGACTAGGAATTATCATCAGAAATAGTGTGTCCAGACCAGTTCCAGACTCTGCATTGGGAAATGAGAGATACAATGGAGACAAAATAGACACACTGAGGAGTGACAACTTTAGTACTCCACAAGGGCAAAAATCCTTAGAGACCAGCTGAGAGTTGTACCTAAAGGGAATTTTGTAGGTACTTGGAGTAAATAACTTCCAGTAACCAGGAGCTATACATTTAACCTTTAGCCTCATGTTTTTCTTAAGTTTAAAGCTGCTCTTTCCAGGGAACTAATATGTAAAATGGGAGAGTGCACCCCAGGTTTTAAGAGATGTTTATTTAACCTTTTTTTTTATTTAACTATCCTTGCTGTAACTACTTAGTAAATAGCCTTTCTAAAAGCAAATTGAACCTCCATGTTAGAAAACACAAATCTACCAGGTTAATCCAGAACCCTTAGGAGAGCAGTAGTCATTATTTTATGGGGAATTCAACCTGCCAGTGTGAGTGCAAGTTGGGAAAGTGAGCCCAGGAGTGCTACAAGTGGAAATTTCCATTTCTCTGGATCCCTTGTTGTTTTCTATTACTCATGGAAAGAAACAGAAAGAGAAAAGAAGGCAGCCAGGGATCCAAGGTTCAGCCTTAGGGACATTTAGGCAAGCGCATATTCCCACTAATTAGCATTTATACTGGGTGGGGAAGGAGAAGAGACAAATCACCCCACTCATCCCCCTACCAGCTGAAAGGCTAATAGAGGAAATATGATTGGCAAAGAGTCCAGCAGGGAAAGATAGATAGGCATTTCTTTTCTGACCTCTTCTAGTCCAGAGGGGGAGTATATTTCTGGACTTCAGTCAGAAAACCATCAAAAGATAGGTCTACTCACTGGTGTCAATCAGCATGCCCTTGGTGTTCCAGAAAATTGATATTCTTCAACAAGAAGCTAGAAAGATAGTTGGATACTCCCTTCAACAATGCAGATCAATCACACATATTCTTTTGTCCTTTGCAACATCCGACTATACTTTTCCCATAAATTCCCCAATGGATCTTGTGAAATTCCTTAGTGAGATAGAGTAGAGAGGAATCTTATTATTTTCACTGTCTATGTACACATTAGTTAAGTATAGAGCAAAATATTGTGATTTTGTGAAGGTCAAATCGGGTCAAAGAAGGGTAAAGGAGAAGAGAGATTTCTATTCCAGTAAGAGGTTGGATCCGGTATCTTTTGGGATCCAACCTTTAAGATTCTTAAAATGAAATCTAGAAGTTCAAATTTCAGGCCACATACACACACACACACACACACACACACACACAAACTTTGGAACATTTGCATACCATCTCTCCTAAGATGAAGTAATAAATATTATGTCCACATGCAGAATGTGACCTCAAGATGAGAGTGATCTCTGTAACAAGGTCCACAAATTTTATAAATACCTATGTCCAAATGATATTTTTTCCTCTCTTTCCTACTTCTTTAAGCTCTCCCTTTCTACATAATCATCTATAGCTTATTACTCAAGTGTTGCCTGTCACAAGAATAGAACAGGACAGGAGAATAACTAGTATTTATATAGTGCCTTCAGTTTTTCCTTTCAGAAAAGGCTACCCTTGGTTGAAATATTGCTTTAACTCCTCTTTTTGTTTTTCTTTTTAATAGTATTTTCCCCCAATTACATGTGAAAACAATTTTTATTGTTCATTTTTATAAGATTATGAATTCCAGATTTTTCTCCCTCCCTTTATCCCATTCGCTATTCCTAAAATGGCAAGCAATTTGATATAGGATATACAGTGTTATCATGTAAAACATATTACCATATTAGTCATAGCTTCAGAAAAAGAGAACAAAAGAAAAAAAAACACCATGAAAAAAGAATAAAGAGAAAAGAAGTATGCATCAAACTGCTTAAGAGTCCATCAGCTCTTTATTTGGATATGGATAGCATTTTCTTTTGTGAGTCCTTTGTACTTGTCATGGATTACTGTATTGCTGAGAAGATCTGAGTCACTTATAGTTGATCACAAAACAATGCTGCTGTTATGTGTACAATGTTTTCTTGGTTCTGCTTATTTCACTTTGCATCAGTTCATAAAAGTCTTTCCAGGTTTTTCTGAAATATGCCTATTCATCATTTCCTAATGCACAATAGTATTCTATTACATTCATATACCACAGTTTGTTCAACTATTCCCCTATTGATTGTCATCCCCCTCAATTTCTAATATTTTGCTATGACAGAGGGCTATTAAAATATTTTTGCACAAAAAAAAAAGAAAGAAAGACCCAGGCTGGGATTTAACCAGTGTGAAGTCCAAATACCTCTGGGCTTGCTCTGCAGAAACAGCCAGCAGGCTAGGGAAGAGCTAGGTCTGGGTGGAGCTTCAGATAGAAACAGAGAAACTTTCATCTCTTGTACAATGTAGGGAGTGGGGAGAGGTCTGAGGGAATTAAAATTCCCTCTGTTGATTAGGAATGCCAGGCTTAGCTGTGCTACAGAGAGTTGGCCCTGGTGAGGAGGAACTACTAGATCAGATGAGTATAGGATGCTGCTGGCTGTGAGCACTTGCAAAAGGGGGAAGCTTTTGGTTTGAGGTTCCAGGTCAGAGGGGTGAGATTAAGCTAGAGGCACCATCCCCTCAAACACAGGATTAGAGGTGTTTACACTAATACTTCTCATTTAAAAAATGAGCAGGCAAAGAAGAAAGAACCAAACCACAGAACCCTATTATGGGAATAGGGAATGGAGTTCATCTTCAGAGGAGGACAGTGAAAAAAACAAACAAATAAACAAACAAAAAAAAAAACTTTTCTATCCCAAAAAATAATGTTAAATGGTTACCTGCCCAGAGAAAATCTATAGAACTCAAAAAAAGACTTTAAAAATAAAATGCAACTGAGAAAAAATAAAAATAAAAACCATCCAAGAAAATGAGGATTATGAAAAAAAATTAACCAATTAAAAAAGGAGATTCAGAATCTTAAAGCAGAAAATAATTCTTTAAAACTTAGAAATGGACAAGCCAGTGAAGCTGTAAGAGACTAAGAAATAACAAAAAAAAAAGGCTAAGTAATGAAAAAAAATCGAATTGAATGTGAAACATAAGAAAAATGACAGATCTGGAGAACAGATCAAAAAGAGAAAATATGAGAATGAAATAATTGGATACCTGGAAGCTGTGACCAAAAGAATAACCTTGACATAATGATGCAAGAAATAATTGAATAAAATTTTCTTGGAATGATAGAACTTGAAGGGAAAGTAGAAATAGAAAAATTACCAAAAATATTCTTTACATTTCTTTTTGTAAATTGCAAGCAAATGTCTAAACTATTTGTACAACAGATCATGAAAACTAAGTATTCCTAGATAGAATATTTAATTGCCTGCTCTGCTGGAGGTTCTGTGGTAAATTTTGGGAATAAAAGACAAAATTCAAACAGACCTTGCCATTAAGAAGAGTGCATTCTATTGAGGAAAAGAATATGTAAATACATAAATAAATAGAAAATATACTCATAATAACCTTAGGAAACATTAACAACTGGTGTTGATCAGGAAGAACAATATATAGCAAGTTCCACTTGACTAAGGCTTAGAGGAAGGTAGAGATTCTAGGAGTTAGAGGTGATTAGCACAGAGATGAGAGATAGATCAACACTTATAGGCAAAAGCAAGTCAATTAGGCTAGTGAGTATAATGTTTGAAGGAAATTAACATGCAATGAGCCTGGAAAGGTACATTGGACCCCAAAAGGATATGACATTCAATACCAAACAAAAGAATCTATTCAAAAGGCAATAGAAAACCAGAAAATGCATTGCACTGAATAACATCCAATATCCAAATCTTTTTGACTTTAGGGTAAATTAGGTAAGGGAGAGACTAGAGGCAAGGAGAGCAACTGAAAAAAATTACAAGAAAAAAAATGTGAGAGCCTGAAGAAACATAATGACTTTGTAAGGGTAAAGAAAGAGGAATGTTGAGATAAAAATCTATAGATTGAGGCACTTGATTTAATACAGAAAGTAGGGGAGAGTAAATTTTTGAAGATGCCTCTGAGATTGTAAACCTGAGGGAATGGAAAAATAGAAGGAATAGAAAATTTGGACAGAAAGGTGGGTTTGGGAGTAAAGATGAGTTACATTTTTTTCATGAAGAATTTGAGAAATCTATAGGATATCATTAGGGTAATTTAATGAAAATTATATAAAAACTGATCTGACACATTTTATATTTGTATATTTATTATTGAATTACAAATTCTTTGAGGCTGACTCTAGTATCTTGCATATAAGAATGTGTGTGTTTGGAGAGGATATTGTTTTGTTTTTTAAGTCAAAACCATACCTCTCTTCTGAACTATAGTTACATATTGCACAGTCTTCCCTCACTTCAATCTATTTCACTTGTATGTCACCCCACTGATGTCATAATTTTCTTCAAGAACAAAGGACAAAAGGGGCGGAGCCAAGATGGCGAACTGCGAACAGCTTTCTCTCTGAACTCCCTCCAACATTCCCCCAACCCAGACAAAGTAAACTTTAAAACTGGTTTCCGAGTGAGGTCCTCGCCAAGCATTTGGACTACAACGCACTTCTATAAAAGATCTACCTTGAAAGAACTCCGGAGAAGGTTAGCCTCAGGGGAAATCGGCCGCTGGTCGCGATCAGACTCCAGCCGGGGCGGAAGTCAGGGCTGTGATAGAGGGGCGGATTTTGGGCACCCAGGAAGCCCCTGGGAGACGCCTGGGCCACTTTGCTCTGCTTGCGGGCAGGTGCTTTGACAGATCTGCCTTTGGTAAAGGGTGGATCTAGAGAAACTGAAAACGTGGTCTAGCCCCACCAGCCTCAGACCGGAAGTCTACTCGGCAAACTGCCCCAGGGCAAATATAAATTGTTGCAGTTTTCTCGGCTTTTGACCAATATCCCAACTTTAAATCATGAGCAAGAAGCAGAAGAGAGCTCTCACCATAGAAAGCTTTTACGCAGAAAAAATAGAACAGTCCCCAGATCCTGACATTATGAAAACAATCCCAGATGAAGCCACAAAGGCAGACTTAAGTTGGTCTCCCTTTCAGAAGGCTTACCTGGATGATTGCATTAAGAATCTCAAAAGAGAGCTAGAAGAAGAATGGGGAAATAAATTGAGATCAGGGCAACAGAAATATCAAAAACTGGAAAATAGGACTGGTGAATTGGAAAAAGAAAACAGTTCACTGAAAAACAAAATTGGTGAATTGGAAAAAATCACCAATTCACTGGAAAATAAAAATGGTGAACTGAAAAACAAAATTGGTGAATTGGAAAAAGACAACAATTCACTGAAAAACAAAATTGGTGAATTGGAAAAAGATAACAATTCACTGAAAAATAAAACTGGCAAAATGGAAAAAGAATGCATTGAATC
>JAJPUD010007612.1:90076-104380 GCA_023553655.1 Myrmecobius fasciatus | reverse complement strand
ATATATATATATACACACCCCAAGGATTATTATTCTCATTTGTCTAGATGACCAAAGTGGAGTTAAATTGAAGGGTAAATGCATAAAAGAACAGAAGGAAAGTCCAAAGGAAACCCAGACAAGCAGAACAGTTTTGAAAAGTGAAGACAAATATAATTTATCCTATTTAGCATGTATAAGATTACCTGTCATCTAGGGGTAGGGGGTGGGGGGAGGGAGGGGAAAAGCTTGGGAAAAAAAAAAGTTTTTGCAAAGGTCAATGTAGAAAAATCACTCAAATGTTTTGTAAATAAAAAGCTTTATAAAAAAAAAAGTGAAGACAAGAAGAAAGTTGTACATAACAAGAGATCTTCAGTATTATGTGAGACTCTTTTTGTTTTATTCTATAGACGGAAATGACCATTTTACTTGACGTTTATTAAGATCTGAATAAAAGCACATTTAAATGATTTGAAGTGGAGTCAGGTGAATGGTTTGCCTTCTGATGGATGTACTCGGAAATACTGAGCTTGAGGAGCAAAGAGCGGGGAATACAGATTTCTTGAAGTTTCCGAATTTTTCTGGTGGCTCCCAGAACTCCAAAACAGTTGGCCCGTACGGGGATCGAACCCGCGACCTTGGCGTTATTAGCACCACGCTCTAACCAACTGAGCTAACCGGCCCTCACGGTGTCAACGTTGAAAGTTGAATATAAAGAAGATAAACACGTTTAAACTCAGCATGCATAATTGTATGGTGTTTTCTTTCTCTGTATTGAATACATTGAACATAGCCAGGGAACGCCTCGGGACACGTTCCCTTCAAGGACCGACCTGGCACTACTTCTAGAAGCGCTTCTGGAAACGGAAGCTCCTCCCACTTGTATTCCAACTGCTTTCCATACTCGTCCAGGCCCTGTCTTTGGGGAACCCTCAACTTGGCCTCGAGAAGGAATCGCCCCCATTCCACACCTTCCTCATGCCTTCTAACATCGACGCCCTCAAGCACACTTTCACGAAACACACCAATCTGCAGCCCGCACCCACTTACGGTCCCACGGAGAGGCCATCTCTCCAGGGCGCTCGGAGCCCCGCCCCCACCCCCACCCCCACCCTCACTCTCCAGTCCGAACTTCCTAGGCCAGTGCAAGCAGACACTGTCTGCTGCAGTCCCTCTGGGATGAAGTCAAAGAGGAGTCCTGGGAAACGAGTGAGAATACAGATTGGAAAGGAGAGATGACCGGTAAATGGGAGATCTGGAGGGAGGGAGGGAAGGAAGGAGGAAGACAAGAGACAGAAGCAGACTGAGGGAGATAGCGATAGTCCACACACACACACACACACACACACACACACACACACACACACATACACACAAAGGAGAGATAAGGAGAGAGAGAGAGGAACAGAGAGACAGGGACAGAGACAGAACGGGAGATAGAGATAGTGACAGAAATACAGACGCAGAGAGACAGAGACAGAGAAAGACACAGAGACAGAAAAAGGAGAGAAAAAGAGGGGGAGAAAGGAAAAGAGGGAGAAAGAGGGGGAGAGTGAGAGAGAGAAAGTCAGAGAGGGAAGGCTGGAGAGTTAGAAGGACAGAGAGAGGGATTCAGAGACAGACAGACCCAGACACATTCATATATTTCAGCATCAGTTCCTGTAAATCTTTCCAAGCCTTTCTACAATCAGCTTGTTCATCTTTTTTGTTTTTAATAGAACAATAATATTCCATTACTTTCACACCATAATTTATCCATCCATTCCCTGTTGAGGGGCACAGACAGTAGGGAACTCAAAGTAAGGTATAAAAGTACTTGGAAGTGTGCTGACGTAGCAAGAAGGCGCATGCGCAGTACCCTGCCATTAAGTAAGCTCAGTTGTTTAAGCTTTGGCTCAGTAGACTTTTGAATAAAGTCACTCCTGCTAGACTATTTCCTCGAATTTTGATTCTTCTTTCCTCACCAGACGTCAGGGCTCCCAGATCCGGACAAGTGACACCCGGAACAGGGACCTGAAACAGCAGCTCGGCTGAGGGTTGTTTATGTGGTCCAGCATGCACAGTATCCTATAGTTATGTAACTATATTAATGTAAGCATAGGGTATCTAAGGCTGAGGATTTTTTTGAATAAATGGACTCCTGCTTGTTCATCCTTGAGAGTTCCACCTTATCACTCCTCACCCAAGATCAGGACTCCGGCTGGTACTGAAGCCCTCCCTTGAGCAGGTCCGGACAATTGGCATTCAATGTAGAGCCTGAGAGCAGGGCACAGAGAAGCTCAGCTTATTCCACCAGTCCCAAGTTTTGGTGGGGAATCCCTGATACTCAGGAACAGGATAAGTTTAAATAAGCAGCCATCTAGTCACTTTCATTTTCCAGCCAAATGGGGCAAACGCTAACAAAAGAGCCTCCTTTTCAAGAGAAGTATGAAAAATGCTTGGTTAGGTTAATAGAAGAAAAAGATTTGTTAGTAATTAAGAAGCAGATTTCTGAGTTCTTAAATATTGTGGAGTGCATGTCTCTGTGTCTCCCTAAGGAGGGGACATTGGAGCCAGAGAAGTAGAAGATAGGGGGAGAACAACCAACTGAACACTCTCATGAACTCCCAGGACTATGGGTCCTGGCTGAGTCCCCAAACACACATTCCTTATGTGCAAAACAAATTAGCTTTGAGAGATCACACATACTATTCCCCCCCCCCAAAAAAAAAGAGGGCTTTTAGTGTAGGATACCAAACAAAAGAGCATGAGAAAAACAAACAAAAAGAAAGTGCTGATAATTCTCAAGGGTGCAGCTGTTGAACAAAGACAAAGATGGGGCTGGAAGTTTTGAGGGCATGGCACTTTCCCTTTCTCAGCCCATCTCCACTTCCCCCTGTGCCTAAGCCCCTGGTATATTCCCTGCTCCCTGACCCACTACTTTTTTCATCCTCTTCCCTCAACTCTTCCTTGGTGGATGGGAGATGGAAGAATGAGAGGGGCAGTGACACAATCAGCATCACCAGCTCAGCTCTCTTGTCCTCCTCCTATGTCCCAATTACAGGAGGCACTGATTAAGGCAAAGAAGGAGGGACTTAGATTGAGAATGGAAGCAAACTCTGTAATTGAAGAACCAGACCCTAATGGGCCTTTAGGCCAAATCAGGAGAAGACATATTCCTTTTAATCTGGAAGTTATCAAAGATCTGAAAAAGGCTTGCATCCTCCATAAGTCTACATCACCTTATATTAAAATGCTGTTAGAGAATTTGGCTTATGAAATCCTAACCCTTAATGATTGGAAATCCACAGCAAAAAACAGCACAACACATCAAAGCCTTATTCCTTACCCAGTGCTGTGGCTAGAATTTTGTTAAAAGTCATTAAGCAAATAATACAATTATCTGGGATAGGACCTAACAAGCTACACACCTTTTATACCAATGTACAAATTAATGTATTCTGTGAAACCATCCCAGAGTGGCAAATTTTATTGGCTATAGCTCCAAATTTCCTGCACTGGTCCCCTTTAAGGATAGCTCAGCTACTGTACAACTGGCCATGGGTTTTTGAGGAAAAGGTTTCTAAGAACCCTCTTAAAGGACCAACCATCTTTACAGATGTGTCCAAACATAACATTTGTGCTTTATATTCTCCTGACTCAGCTATAAAAAGAATAGTCAGAACTTCCTTTCAGTTCACTGGCAGAATGAGTTGTATGCAATTATGCTAGCTCTTACTTATTCCCCAGGAGATGTAAATATAGTATCTGATTCAGCTTATTCAGTAGGTGTGGGACAAAGAATTGCTACAGCCCAGATAAAATTTGTAGCCTCTAACATATATCAGCTTTTTAGGGAACTTCAGGAGCAAGTGTGACATCACTCAGGTAAGTATTATCTTTTGCATGTTCATTTTCATACTGACCTATATTTTTTTATGGAAACTTGGAGGCAGACCTCATTGTGTTCACCCACATTGCCCTATTTATTTCAGGCCATTCTAAATCTCCTTCTAAATATCATCAGGCTTTTTTATAGTGGCAAGAAACTGGAAATTGAAAGGATGCCCATCAATTGGAGAATGGCTGAATAAATTATGGTATATGAATGTTATGGAATATTATTATTCTGTAAGAAACAAACAACCAGCAGGATGATTTTAGAAAGGCCTGGAGAGACTTGCATGAACTGATGCTGAGTGAAATCAGCAGAACCAGGAGATCATTATACACGTCAACAACAAGACTATACGATGATCAATTCTGATGGACATGGCTCTCTTCAACAATGATGTCATTCAAACCAGTTCCTATTGTTCAGCGATGAAGATAGTCATATACATCCAGAGAGAGGTCTGAAGGAACTGAGTGTGGACCACAATACAGCATTTTAACGCTTTCTGTGAATATTTCCATGCATTTTGTTTTCCTTCTTAGGTTGTTTTTTTTTCTTCTCTTTCTAGATCTGATGTTTCTTGTGCAGTAAGATAACTGTATAGATATGTATACATATATTGGATTTGTCATATAATTTATCATATTTAGCATGTATTAGATTACCTGTCATCTAGGGGTGGGGGTGGGGGGAAGGAGGGGAAAAGTTTGGGGAAAAAAAAGTTTTTTGCAAAGGTCAATGTAGAAAAATCACTCATGTTTTGTAAATAAAAAGCTTTTAATAAAAAAAAGAGAAAAAAAATAAATATCATCAGGCTGCGCAACCTTAGGCTTACTCTTAGAACTCAGAGCAGAAGCTCGAGAGATAATATACCAGTGGGTGAATGGAGTTAGAAGAATGAGCATATGGAAGCTTCTCAGATGAAAACCTTAGGTCCTTTATACCTGAACTGCTGCAGGGATTCTTATTAGATTCCTTCATTTTCAGAATGATTTAGAGGAAAAAAATTGTCCATTTTCCTACCTATTTTAAGTTATAATTTTACAGTCAATTTTCCATGTGTTTCTTAACAAGTTTAACCAGTTCAAATCAATAAACATTTATTGAACACCTACTACTTACCAGTATGTGATAAGCACTGAGGTACAATGAATAAAATATATCCATAGGAGAAAGCTTTTTTTGTTTTGTTTTTTATTTTTAATTTTATTAAAACTTTTTATTTACAAAACATATGCATGGGTAATTTTTCAACACTGACCCTTGCAAGACTTTCTGTTCCAAATTTTGCCCTCCTTCCCCTCACCCCCTCCCCTAGATGGCAGGTAGTCCAATACATGTCAAATATGTTAAAATATATGTTAAATTCAATATATGTATACATATTTATACTGTTACCTTGCTGCATAAGAAAAATTGGATCAAGAAGGGGAAAAAAACAAACCTGAGAAAGAAAACAAAATGTAAGCAAAAATCAACAGAAAGAGTGAAAATGATTTGTTGTGGTCCACACTCAATTAAAAGAAAGTTAAAAAACAACAACCCCCCCCCCAAAAAAAAAAGGTCAAGCTCAGGTACTTTATCTCAAGGTTTCTTAAACTTTTTCCACTTCACTTTTTTCACCTAAGGAATTTTTACATGATTGAGTATATAGGTATATAAAATAGTTATACAAATCAGACATTTACTGATAATAAAACATAATTTCATGACCCCCACATTCAGTTACGTGTTCCCATATAAGAGTCACAAACCAGTTTAAGAAGCTGGACTGTTTCTTTTGGGAACCTCCTCTATGTCCATGGGTTGGTCAATTCTTGACAAATTCTTACTTGACTTCTAAAACTGAGCCTGCTTGTTCTATTGCTGGGAAGTTTGGGGTGCCTTTTATTATAAGGATCTAGAGAAAATTTGCCTGGAACTCCAAGGAGATTGTCTATGGCATAGTGACTCCTGGAGAAATTTTAGTGTGTCCTATGTAAAAAGGAATATATCTGAACCAGGGATCCCTGGAACACTTTTTGAATGTTTTGTGCTTTTTGTGCTTTTTTTGAGGATTTTGATTTGTTCTCTTGGGTATGGAATGTCTTGAGATTTTGTCCAGGCTACTAGTTATATTCCCTTATATGTTTTAAGAATTCTTGGGGTGGTGGTGGGGATTATGCCTTCTGTGGTTGTAAAACCCTACAGGAATTTTATAATTTTAAGCCCAATTTGTGAGTATGGTTGGGATTGGGGTAAGAATGATGGTCCCTTGCTTGATAAGAGAGAGGGCAAATGTCCCAATCTCCAAATGACTTATGTTATAGTGAATCTCTCAGTGGCAAACTTGACCTTGCTAATGAACCAGTGGAGGAGACAGAAACAGGTACAGCTCCAATTTATTACACTTGGGGCAAAGGTTATACTGAATGCTAACTAATAAATTGATGAGTTCAGAGAACCAGTTTCAGGTATCTTATACAAGATCTGAATACAAAAGCAAGACAGGTACAATGGAATTTTGCAGTGACATGTATGGAGAGATAATAATTTCCTTATCATCCTAGCTGTGTGACCCTGGGCAAGTCACTTAGTCTCAATTACCTGAATAAGAATTGGAAAAATCTTATTTAAAAAAAATAAGTTCACTCAAATAAAGCAGGCCTGAGACTTATTTGACCGTTCTATGAACCCTACATGCCCTTGACAGGAGGAGCCAGGAACTCGCCATTCCTGGAATTGCTTATGCTCAGAGGAGGGTGGCTCCCACCCTGAACATAAGCAAATATGTCAAGGCTATGGGGTCTGGAACATACCAAACAAAGATATGATAGTAAGAAGCCTTCTTTGTCTAAAAAGGAAATAAAAACCCCCCATTTTTAGCAACCTCTCGGGCCTCACCCGTGGGAAGGACACTTGGCCCGGGAAAATCTTTTCCCAATTCAAGCTGCTGAGGCTGAAACGGGGCTCCCAACTACCTGAGTTTTGAGGTTCCCTTGAATTGGTGATGTATTCTCTTCCTCTATCTATCTCAATTATTATTGGTTTAATTTTAGTTATTATTGTCTTGTCTTGTTGTTTGTGTAAATCTAAACTGTCTATACCGTGCATTTTATAATTAAAATTTTACTTTCATTCTCATTTAAGTCTGAGAGCGTCATTTATAGGAGCGAATCCGGACATATTTAAATATCACAAAACATACCTCAGCCAAAAAAAAGAAAAGAAAAGAAAAGAAAAAAAAGAAAAAAGAAAAAAGAAAAAGAAAAAAAAATTCCTTATCAGAAAATAGGATGGCAAAAGGATAAGGTAAGGAGTAAATAAACATGTAAATAAACAGACCCTCTCAGAAAACAGCAGAAGGGAAAGGACTGATACATGTGTCAAGAAGAGCAGGGAACTAGCTAGTTAAAACAGGAGCTGAGGGTGTTATCACTGGCTTGATATTGCAGATATCAGCAAGATATGTGACATGTTCATCTTAAGGGAATGGCATTGGAAAGATCAAGATGAAATTCTAGTGAGAGATTTTTCTCATCACTCCTGAGTCCCAGTGTAGAAATATAAGAACTAGGATGATGGAACCCAGAGAGTTTCCTAGGAACAGGAAAATAAATTCATTGGTCTGTTAATCTACAGCTGTTTATTTATTTTGACAATCTCCTTCTGGCTTTCTCCTGTGCTGGGGGCCAAATCCTGGCTCAGCCCCTTTCTCCGTGGAATTTTTCAGGCATCCAATCTTGTAGATACTCCCCTACCCATACTGTCTGCCACAGCAGGTGAGCGTTCTAGGATCTCATAGGGCATAACCTCAATACTTGCTTTAAGACTGGATCTTAAGGGAGGAATTTGAACAATTTAATTGTCTGTGTCCTTCAGACAAGCCTCTGACTTCTTTCCAACCAAGCTGGATCTTCTGTTGGATCCATTCCTTACTGGTTAACTTCTGCCTACAATCTCATACTATCCCCATCCCAGGGATTTTGAATAAATCATAATATATCATATAATATATTGAATAAACCCGAATATGTAATACATATAATATGAAATAATAATTTAATAAACCATAATAATAATAATACCTTTGTTCCCCATTGATGACACAGCATTCCAGACCACACTTTCCACTATTGGTTGGATTTTCCTTCATATCTTTCCCTTCCCAAACTGGTCACAATGGGAAAATTAGAATATTCCTTACTTTTTATTATCAATTCCGGCACTTCCTCTATTACCACCACTTAGAAAGCATCTCTTCCTTTGATGTTTATGTTATATAGATTTATTACTCAATCCAATTCAGAATGACAATTTTTTATCCATCTCTAGAACATTCTCCTTCCTCTATTATTTCATTTGGATCATAGTCTTTCCTCTCCATCTCAACTGTTAACTTCACATTAGGAGACTTCATCTATATTGAAGCTCCCTCAGTTACCTTAACTTCCTATTTCCTTAATCTACTCAATTCCCATTACTTACTTCACCACACTATCTCTTAATATTGTCCATTAGATTATGAGCTCCTCAAAGAAATGAATTGTTTTTTGCCTTTTTTTTTTTTTTTTTTGTATCTGCAGTGGCTGGTACAAAATAGACATTTAATAATTAATTTCCGTTGACTGACCAACCCACAAGTTGAACAGTTTGTTTACAAATTTTGGATTCCTTTATCTGCTCATAATCTTTTATTATTGCATCTTTTTCTGTGATTCCTAATCATTTCTTATGATTCCTAATCCTATTCTTCATCCTCATTGTAATCTCTAGTGCCCTTCTATTCTTTCCTAAATCCTCAACACTTTGTAGGCTGTACTCTTCTACCCTCCTTATCTTGACCAGCCCACAAACAGATTTCTTGCTTCCTTGTCCTATTGTCATTTGCAGCTATCTAAATCCCAACCTTAGATTACTTCATCTGCCTCCTTAAACGGATCCCTTTCCAATTACTGAACTTTCTCCAGATGCTGAAGGATGTCGGAAAAAATCATGAACTTGTGTAGATTAAGTTCACCACAAATTTGTTATATACTTTCAATACCTTCCTATTTGATTTTCTATCTCACCACAGAAGTCATTTCAAATCTTTTCAACTTTTCTCAAGTTTTTCATGGTACCCCCTTCCTCTTCATCTCATAGCACTCTAACATTTTCCCTCACCATCTCTTTCTTCACCCTGTTTTACTTTAACAGTTGGCTCTCTACCTTATAAAAGCAAACCACTCTCTTTTCTATCTCCTCCAAAAAAATGCTTTCTTTATCCTTTTGTCTCCACTACATCTCTCTAATCTTCAATCACTTCCCATCTACTGCTTCCAACGTAACCAATTTCATTAGAAATAAGAGAAACTCATTTTTATATTTTGCCTTAAGATTTATAAAACAAGACACAAAGGAGACAATGAAAGGGCAATGCAAGACAGTAGACTGGGAAGTGGTTGAATAGAACTGGGGAAGTAAATCATGATAAACCATTATCTAATCATTTAGGTCATTGAAATGACGGAACTGTTTTTTTGCATGGAGGCAATTATGTCTGGGTGTCATGAAGTAACCAGCTCAGTTATGAAACTTGAAAAGTATGGCAGAGATTTCAGGACTAGTTCATGACATTAGCTTCAAAATTTCCCTCTAGCATTGCTTGGAGAAATGGGAGCAGAGGAATCCACATCCCAGCACCTCTTTCTATAGCTGTTGGGATCATTAAGGAATAACTGATCCAGAAGCATTCAGAAGAAGATTATAAATCATCCTCAATGCTATTTCTTTATTTCTCTTGATTAAAATTTGTGTTCAATTTAGAAATACTCAGGACTAGCTCTGCAAGGTTGTTAAGTTTGAAGAACAAACACAGACAGTAAAAATGAAACAGTCAGTCATTTTCTGATTGCAGGGACCAAAAAAGGGCTTCATGGAGGTGAAGAAAGCTAATTAGCTTCCACCTAAGTTCAGAACTAAGGGAAGGGAAAAATCTCAGAAGGACTCAACTAGACTGAATTCAGTTCACATCATAATGAAATGACCACAAATCTCACAGCAGTAACTTCCTAATGCATAGTGTTGTCTTTGGGGAGAGAGAAAAAAAAGTACAGACAAAAAACCAAAATCATCAATGTTTTGGTAAATAATATAATGATATACTTAAGAAGACACAAAATTGCTGCTTTCCCCCCAAATAATATGATAGGGTAATTGTTTCTTCCTTGTCCATGGTTATTACTTCAATATCTTTTTCTTTTCTTATTTGTATAGCCAGCACTTCTACTACTAAATCAACAGGAGTGGCCATTACTTCTATGGAAATGCTTGTTTTAACTCTAAATTTATTGGAAGGAATTCTAATTTCTCTCTATTATGATAATTGTAGTTTATATTCTATTTTATCACTTTAAGAAAAAGTCCTTTCATTTTTATGCTTTTTAGGGGCTTTTTATTTTTACAAAAATGGGTGTTTTATTTTATCAAAAGCTTTTCTTCTGCATTGATTGTTACAATCACATGATTTTCATTGAGTTTGTTATTGATATGGACAATTACATTTATATTCTTCATAATATCAATATCATTATAATATATATAATATATTATATATAATATATATGTATAACATATAAAATAATATAATATTATTAATTCTTCATTACCAATATAAATTTTTTTTTCTTTTTTTGCTGAGGCAATTGGGGTTAAGTGACTTGCCCAGGGTCACACAGCTAGGAAGTATCTGAGACCAGATTTGAACTCAGGTCCTCCTGACTTCAGGGCTGGTGCTCTAACCACTGCACCACCTAGCTGCCCTTACCAATATAAATTCAACCTGGGCACAGTGTATAATCTGTAATATGTTATTGTAGCCTCTTTGCTATTATTTAAAATTGCACATATATGTTCATTAGGGCTATTGGTCTATCTTGTTCTTTTTCTACTTTGATTCTCCCTAGCTTATATAGCATGGCCATATCTTTGTCCTAGAAGAAATAAAATAATTTCAGATAAATGATAAAATAAGTAATATTGGAATTATTGTTTCTTTGAATATTTGAAAGGTTTTCCTTGTTATTCCATTTGGAGTTTTTTCTTTTTAAGTTCATTTATGGCATGTATAATTTATTCCCCTGAAATTGGGTTGTTTATATTGTCAACTTCTAGTTCTTTTAATTTGAGTATTTTATATTTTTGTAAATATTTCATTTAAGTGTCTGAAGATGGATTTGAATTTAGATCTTCTTGATTTCTGACACAACAGTCTATAGCTACCTTACCCCATTATTATATTCATATACCATAATTTATGCATCCATTCTCCAGTTGTTACACACCACTTTGGTTTATATAAAAGAAGTGGCTTCAGCCAAACGTAGAAAGATTTCTATGAATTGATGCAGAACTAACTGAAGAAAAGCAGGGGAGTTATTTATACAATAGATACAGCAATATTGTACAAAACTTTGCACAATAATTTTGAAAGACTTAAGAACTCCAGTCAACAAAATAATCGATCATGTTAATGAAAAAAAAGGCTGACGATGGTGGACTTGCTGTACCAGATCTAAAACTATATTATAAAGCAGCGGTCATCAAAATCATTTGGTACTGGCTAAGAAATAGAGTAGTCGATCAGTGGAATAGGATAGAATCACAAGACAAACTAGGCAATAACTATAGCAATTTGGTTTTTGATAAACCCAAAGACCCCAGCTATTGGGATAAGTATTCACTATTTGACAAAAACTGCTGGGAAAACTGGAAACTAGTGTGGAAGAAATTAGGGCTTGACCCACATCTAACACCACATACCAAGATAAGATCTAAATGGGTTCATGATCTGGATATAATGAGTGATACTATAAGTAAATTAGAGGAATGTAATATAGTTTACCTCTCAGACCTATGGAGATGGAATAAATTTATGTCCAAAGAAGAACTGGAACTCTTAATTGAAAACCAGATAGATAACTTTGACTATATTAAGTTAAAAAGTTTTTGTACAAACAAAATCAATGCAGACAAGATTAGGAGGGAAGCAATAAATTGGGAAATCATCTTTACATTTAAGGGTTCTGATAAAGGTCTCATCTCTAAAATATATAGAGAATTGTCTCATATTTATAAAAATTCAAGCCATTCTCCAATCACTAAATGGTCAAAGGATATGAACAGACAATTTTCAGAGGATGAAATTAAAACTATTTATAGTCATATGAAAAGGTGCTCCAAATCACTATTGATCAGAGAAATGCAAATCAAGACAACCCTGAGGTACCACTTCACACCTGTCAGATTGGCTAAAATGACAGGAAAAGTTAATGATGAATGTTGGACGGGATGTGGGAGGGCGGGGACACTGATGCATTGTTGGTGGAGCTGTGAACGGATACAGCCATTCTGGAGAACAATTTGGAGCTATGCTCAAAAAGTTATCAAACCGTGCATACCCTTTGACCCAGCAGCATTTCTATTGGGCTTATATCCCAAAGAAATCATAAAGGAAGGAAAAGGCCCCACATGTGCAAGAATGTTTGTGGCAGCCCTTTTTGTAGTGGCTAGAAACTGGAAATTGAATAGATGCCCATCAATTGGAGAATGGCTGAATAAATTACGGTATATGAATATTATGGAATATTATTGTTCTGTAAGAAATGACCAGCAAGATGATTTCAGAGAGGCCTGGAGAGACTTACATGAACTGATGCTGAGTGAAATGAGCAGAACCAGGAGATCATTATACACGGCAACAACAGTACTATATGACGATCAATTCTGATGGACATGGCTCTCTTCAACAATGAAATGTTTCAAACCACCTCCAATTGTTACTGAAGAAAGCCATATACACCCAGAGAGAGGGATGTGAAATGTGGACCACAACATAACATTCTCATACTCCTTGATTGATGTTTGCTTACATTGTGTTTCCTTTATCTGATATATCATTTGTGCAGATAAGATTTTTCTTGCACAACAATGATAAGTTTGGAAATATGTATACATATATTCGATTTGCCAATATTTTAACATAATTAACATGTAATGGATATCCTGCCATCTAGGGGAGGGGTGGGGAGTTGGGGGGAAAAATTTGTAACAGAAAGCTATGTAGGAGTTATTGTTGAAGAATTACCCCCACACATATGTTATGCAAATAAAATAAAAAAAATAATTAAAAAAATAATCGATCATGGTTCTACAGAACTAATAATGAAGAATACTACCTACCTCCTGATTTAGAAATGATGAACTAATATGCAAAATGATATACATTTTTTTTGGAAATGCTCAATATGGTTTGATTTGCTGGACTATATCTATTCGTTACAATGCTTTTGTTTTTCTTTTTTCTTTTACCAGTTGGTGGTGGAGGATTTGAAATGAAAAGAAAAAAAAATACTTGATAATCAGGTGTTACTTGCAAAAAAAAAAGAAACATTTATTATAAAAATAAGTAATTAGGAAGGGAGGTGGATAGACAGATTCATACATACATACATAAATGAGAGAATTACTCACTTTCAGTTCTTATATTTCTGTGATTGGAGAGTCCCTTCCAGTTCTAAATGGTTCTATAATTTTTTTCTAAATACACATCAAAGAGCATTTTCTTTAATTGAAAGACACCAAATATCTCCAGCAGTAAACATCATGAAAAGTGAAATTAACTAGATCTTTAACAGGAAACAAATTATTCTTTTCTGAGTCAGCTGTCTGCAGCCAGACTTCTTAGTTATCAGCTGAAAGAGACCCTGAATCCCCAAGGCAGTTAACACTAAATGTGAGAGGGTCTGTTTTTACTGGCACTCCTGATTCTGGGATTTGTGAGTAAAATGTTGTGTCCGGAGATAGCTGAGAGAGGCCTGAGGAGACTCAGAACCTGTCCTTAGCAACGAAAATAACTTTGTATAAAACAACAATTAATCCAAAATTTTAACTGTCAGGAAGAAATTTCTTTATAGGACTCAATATAAAGATATAGGGTATACATCCTTTGTAAGTTGTCTGGTTGGCTGCAGTGTGATGCTAACATTAACGTAGTGGATTCGATTCTCCACAGTAGTGGTGGCATTTTAAATTTATCCCTTGCGATTTAAATGAGATGACCATCATTTGTTTTCACTTATGAATCTCCGCGTTTCAATCTGGCATTCTCCCTCAAATAGTTTTAGGACAATTGGGAATGCACTCCTATTCTATCCTGTTTTACTCATCGGGAATACTGGACTCATTTTTTATTTTAGTTGTGATACAGTAGAAGACAGGTTGGTACCATTTGAGCAAACCTTTAGGTTTTTTAATTCAGAGACAAATTTAGTGAGAAAGAACTTTCCAAAAATGATAGTTACACAAATGCAATAGTGGGTGGCCACTTTTCCGGTAATTTAAAGGGAGGCTTCTTCAAGTAGATTCTGTAGTCTCTGAAGTCGTTTTCTTTCTTTCTTTCTTTCTTTCTTTCTTTCTTTCTTTCTTTCTTT
>JAJPUD010007612.1:62955-90066 GCA_023553655.1 Myrmecobius fasciatus | reverse complement strand
CTTCCTTCCTTCCTTCCTTCCTTCCTTCCTTCCTTCCTTCCTTCCTTTCTTTTCTTTGTTGCTAAGGCAATTGGGATTAAGTGACTTGCCCAAGATCACATAGCTAGGAAGTGTTAAGTGTCTGAATCCTCCAGACTTCAGGGCTGGTGCTCTATCTGAAGTCATTTTCAATTCAGACTGATTGTGAGCAAGTATTGAGGGGGAAAAGGGAAAGCAAGTGAAAACTTTATCAGAAATACATAGCCCCTTATCCCTACCCCCCCAAAAAAGAAATACATAGCTGTATTTGTATTTAAACCTTCCCTTTTGAATGGTGTCTTGAAGTCAGGATAAATTGAAGTCAAGGTAAAGCCTTTGATACCAACTGGGTTTTTCCTCAGGCCTCTTGTGAAGATCAGGCAAGATAACATTTTTAAAGCAATGGCACATTTATTGTTCAGTGGCGCCTGAATCTTACTGAGATTATTTGGGGATCAGCAAAGGTACTGGGGTGGTTTATCACTCATTTTACAGATGAGGAAACTGAGGTGAACAAAGGTATCTTGTCCAGAGTCAGATAAATAATGTTTGAGGTCGGATTTGAACTCAGCTGCTCCCTCTTGACACATAGTAGGATCTTCATACGTAAGTGCTTCTTTCCTTTCCTACAATTCATCCTTGATTCTTCAGGCTAGGCCACTTTGCTTCAGGTACCGTTTTCTCATTCGGTTCCTGTGGTCCCTTTCTCCACTTGCAAAATTCTTCTTTGAACCTCAGTTTAGGGGAAGGATCTTGACTAGCCACCTCTCATGCTCTGGACTTAGTCACTATGCTCCCATACCTTCTTCTCTCCTTCCTCCTTTAACAGTTCCCCCTTTTTATGTTGTCTTCTCATTCGAATGTAAGTTACTTGAAGACTGAATCTTTTTGCTTTTGTGTCACCAGAGCTTAGTACAGCAATTGGCACATAGGAAGTTCTCAATAAAATATTTTATTCCCTGAGCCTACAATTTGATTCTTTGAGCACATAGGAAGCTCTCGATAAAATATTTTATTCCCTTAGCCTATAGTCTCAACGAGTGGCCAGTGTCTGAAGAGCTTGCTAGTGCACTGACTCTGTGAAGTTCTCCAAAGTAGTAGGCAGCCAAGATCAGATTTCAGATTTTCCTGATTCACCTTCTAAACAAGTTGCCTGGTTTTGAAGTTGAAAATTACCTGATTGGGAAAGGATGGATAAATCCTCTGTTTTAAATTTTCTCAAATTATCAGTAGGGCTGAGACACCTTGGGCCCTTCTCACACTGGAAATCAGAGACATTTATTGATAGGACTTGAGAGAGATATAGGGATTTTCCTGAGACATTAGAAAGAAGAGGGGGGTGAGATTGAGGATGAGAATAGAAGTATGGAAGGAGAAGAAAAAAGACTCATGAAAGTGAATCTGAGGAAAAACTCAAAAGAAGAATGGATTTGAAATCCAGTTCTGCTCACAACAGTGGGAAGGTAGCGGTTGGGAATGGTAACCAGGGGTGAGCTGGAACCATTCACCAACTAGAGGCAGTCTACTCTTGTATTTTCAAGTGAGTATTTTCACCTAGGAAATTAACAAATACTAGAAAGCAGGACTTGATTTCTCCAACAGGGAAATGTTGGAGAAAATGGCAATAATACAGATTAAAGCTTAAAAATGTATTCTGCATAAATTCCCCCTTCCCACAGCCCGTTGTTAAACCTTTATCAGCACACAAAGAATTATGTCATTTCTCTGTCTTCATCACCAAAGATTATTAAGCAATTTAATTTAATTTTTAACTTTTAATTTTTTTACGGAGAGTCGCTAAGCGTACACAAAGGAGCAAGAGAAAGGATTTGCCATGGAAAGGCTTCCAATCTATTTGGAGTTGGAGGTGGCAAGACATTTTCCTAAAATGACAGATTATAAATAATAGGAACTGGCACCATCTCGATGGATAATGAGATTTCTGCTCCCCTATGGGAACCAACTATTTTATAACCTGGAAAACTCTGTCTGCCCTGAGGTCAGTAAGTCCATAGCTGAGAAGCCAGTCTCCTTGTGTGAGCATCGGGGATGGGGTGATCATGTACAGTAATGAGTGGAGATCTGAGAAATGTGTGCTGGAAATTGGCTGAGGAAAAAGATTCAGAGAAAACCGCCGGAGAAGCAGAGGATTGGACTGGCATGGAGAGGGGAGCAGATCAGTGAAAGTTAGAGGGGCAAGTAAGGGCAAAACGAGACTCTTTGTATCTGAGATGGAGCTTCGGTCTCTAAAGAACAATTCTAAGTGTGGAACATCGTTCCCGCATTGAGAGTGGTGACCAGCTGGTACAGTTCAATATTCAATATACGAGCCGGTACAGTTCAATATGTAATATACAATGTATTTTCATTATTCACAAGTTCCATAATTATAACTTTATCTTGAAAAATACATTTCCCATTAAGTGGATTTTTCTGAGGAAAATAGTAAAACGTTTTTCCACAACTGGTTTCCGTAGTGTAGTGGTTATCACGTTCGCCTCACACGCGAAAGGTCCCCGGTTCGAAACCGGGCGGAAACAAGGGATGTTTTAAGTTTATGGATTAATTTATTGAAGACTCCACCGCACCTAATTCAGGCAAAAAATAGCAAAGGAATAGTACCTTGATGGGTGGTGGTACCCATCTCTGTATGGGAGGCTACCAAGCTTCCCTCTTCGCTCATACTGTCATGGTTGTTGATATTTGTATCGTTTCTAGCTGTAAATTGACTAAATGTCACTGTGTGTATTTTGTTTGTCTTTTGTTTACAAAGAGATCCAGTGATACTTAAGATGATGTTTTGACTGGTCCGTGAATTAGATTTAAGTGAGACAGAATTGCGTAAAGCCGTCCACCTCACTTCGTCATGGATGTCCAGTAATACACCGAAATTCAAGAGGATTGTTGATGGTCCGGGATGGAATGGGCTAACTTGGCTTCTTCGAGGCGCTTGGACGCTTTTTTCGTGGCCGTTAAGAGTATATTGTTCTCCTCCACCGGGAGAAATCTTCATAAGCTTGAGGAGACATCCTTCTAACTCACCAACAGGTTTGGGTCCCCTCAGTAACTCTCAAGTTGCTTTAGTCTGTCAGCCAAGACAGTTGTGCAGAATGTGGCCACTGCACACGCTACCATTTCTTGGAGCCACTGGTGAGAATTGGGTGGCAAGTGGACACCAAAGGTAGTTGAGCAACCTGAATGGGGTCAGCAAACCTTCACTTCCGAAGTGCTAGTCCTCCCAAAACATCCAAAGTGTGAGCTGTTTGGGGTGTGTGTGTGTGTGTGTGTGTGTGTGTGTGTGTGTGTGAATATAGGGAGATAGAAAAACATCTAAGTATATGTACATATAAATACACATTAAACTATATGCATATACACATATGCATACTACATGATACATAACCTACCATACCGTAAGGACAAACTACCATGCCCATTTTTGTATTAAAGGAGTCTGTCTCATTTTTTTTTTTCCTGGTGGAATAGGAAGATGAAATAATTGCAACAAATGTTTGCCTCCCATATCTTGGTCCAGATCCCTCTAGACTTGATTAAGCGTTTTTTAAATATTTTAAGAAATGATTCAATATAATATTTCATAATCAGATCACAGTTTCAGTTTGTATCTTATTTTGTTTAAACACTTCCACCAGTGATGCTGCCAGATTAAATATAGCTAGCTACATCTTACTCCATTCAGTGTGCTAAGGGGGTACTTCTGAAGGGGTGGTATATATTTCAAATGCTATCACCTGGAACCTCCATTCCAGTGTGTTCTTTCCAGTCAGTATCAGTCACCAAGCGGCTGTTAAAATTTCCCTTATATCATCAATAAACTCAGTGATTAGTATAGGAGTATCATTTAATCATTTAATATCAGTTAGCTTTTATAAAGGGCTAGTTACTTACAGGATGGAGTAAGAGTGGAAAAACAATTGCCCAACATCAGGGAGCACAATCTCCTGTGTATATACTTTCCCAAGTCCCTGGGAAAATTGGGCTCAAACTTAACTTGAATGCTACGAAACATTTGCTTCACCAAATTTACTTCCATATGAGTGATATAGTCAATGGACAAAATTACTTCTTTGTGTTAAGAAACCAGTAGTTTTCTGTTGATTCAGTGATGGATTGGGCCAGGCCGGTTGCTCCAAGATTTAACCTTCAAGAGATCTGACAATCCAGAAATTCTGGCAGGTACCTTAGTACCTGAGCTTTCCTGACCTTTCCAAGCTCACAAAACTTCAATTTCCAATACTTCACCTAAGGCAGACAAGAATAGAAACTACAGCAATACCAGAATCGTATGTTTATGGTTTCATGTTAGACCAGGCTAATGAGAGTGGACTGCTGTTTTGCCTCCTTGTTAAAAATGAAGCCAGACAAAAAGATGCAAAAGACCGGTAGAGAGAAACGGATGGAAAGAGACACAGAAAGAGATAGAGGCAGAGACACAGAGACAGGGAGGGAAAGAGACAGAGGCACAAAGAGACAGAGAAACTAAACAAACCTCTCTCTGTTCGTCTGACTCTCGATCTTTGTGCTCTTTGTCTGTTTCTACTGTAAACCCACGCTTCTTCCCGACTCCTTTCGGTTCAAAAGTCACAGAAGCTCTCTAATCTTGAGGTCACTTCTACTTTAAAATTTATTCTCTCGCCTTTTCCCAGCTTTTCTATTAAGTTCCCTTTTAATTTGGGGAGTTGGCTGGGGCAGCCAATGGTCCATTGAAAAGGATAGCGGACTTTCCTCCAGTAGCTCATCTGGGGAGAAAGATATACTAATGAGGTGAGAACAACAGAGAGAAAGGCAGCCCAGAGTCGTCTGGAAAGTCTAACCCAATTAGTCTCCAGCTCTTCCATCCTTTCTCTGCTTGGAGATTGTCTGGTTCCTGGCGTCCTGCCTCGAAGGCTCCCGGGTAATCAGACTTATAATTACTCCCAGCTGGTGCGGATCCTTCCCAATGTGCTTGAGTTCGGCGGTGGAGGTGATATGCCTGACAGGAGCGGAAGGAGTTAGTGGAAAGAAAGACAGAGTTAGATAGAGAGCTAGAGAGAGAGAAAAAAAGACATAGACAGAAAGACAGACACACACACACAGACACACACACAAGAGACAGACAGAGACACACAGAGAGACGGCGAGAGACAGAATCAGAGAGTCATTCAGAGAGAGAGAGAGAGAGAGAGAGAGAGAGAGAGAGAGAGAGACAGAAAAATAGTGGGGGGAGGGGTAAAAAGGGGGAGAGAGTCTGTCCCAGGTACCAGGGAAAGGTGGCTTCTAGATAAGAGCGTGAGTGGGCGTGGGCTGGTGAAGCGCTTAGTGCAAATGTCCAAGGAAGACACCGCTGATGGAAGCGCCTGAGGTGGACTTGGAATGAGGGCTATTCGGCTTCAAGACCAAGTCGTGGTTTCCCTAAGGCAGATCTGGAATTGTAAACCCACTACAAAAGGTAAGAAAACAGTAAGAGAGCGAGAAACTTCAGGTCTCAGAAACATCTCCTTTTGCGGTAAATTCAGAGTAAAGTTCTATTCCGTCGTGGTTGGAAAGGGAATGCAGAGATCCGATGTTGCTCTCTTAGTTTATGCCGATTTTATAAAAACTAAGAATTTGCTTCATTATGAACGTGCTACTAAAATGATTTTCCTTTTAATAGATTTGTTAGAAGGTTCTCTTGCGTATTGGCCGGTTAGCTCAGTTGGTTAGAGCGTGGTGCTAATAACGCCAAGGTCGCGGGTTCGATCCCCGTACGGGCCATTAAGTTTTGGAGCTCGTCGGCTCTCTAATAAATGAGTTTAGAGCACTTTGGCGCTCTTGGAAAGATTCTCCCAGAAAAACTCTTTCAACTTTAGGCTTATAAACGATACTTCATAGAACTCGAAATTTACAATACTAAACTTTCATTAACTGCCAGTCGCAGTAGTGATATCTTGCCACGTATCTTATATTCTCCGAGACTTTGAATTGTGCCTTTGAGCACAGATGTTTATCGAATGAAAGAAGCCAGTCTACAGTGGACTGCAATAGAATCATGTTTTTAACCAATACTTTTACCAGTGTTTTGAGAAATGGCACAATTAGTATGCTTATATTTCTAAGTGAGTCAATATATATTAAACATATGAAAATATGTTATTATATTATAAAACATATTAAACACTGTACCAATTCTGTATTAAGCACTAGGGAAAGATAGGAATAGGAAGAAAAGAAGGAAAAAATTCCCGCCCTCAAGTTTACATTCTAATGGGGATACAATATGTTATTACCTAGGTAATTATATATAGAGTAGAGAGATCATAATAGGGTAGAAGGCTTTAGGACCTGGGGGGCGGCAGAAGGGGGACCAGAAAAAGCATCCCACACGAAATTAGGATTTGAGTTAAATCCTAAAGAAAGTCAGGTAAAACAAGTCATAGAGATTGAAGAAATCATTCCAGTATGGGAGGCACCATAGAGTAAGTAGAGTGGGCAATTTGAGGAACAGTAAGAAAGACGGTGTGTGTATGTGTGTGTGGGAAGGGGGGAACAAAATATGAACAACTTTAAATGCCAAAGATGGGATGCAAAACAGCGATTGCTGTTTTGCAGATGAGAGGTGAAGACCTGAACTAGGGTGTGAGTGGAGAGAAGAGGACTTCTATGAGAGAGGACATAGAAATGAGGAGAGATTTGTCAATACATTGGATATGTGAAATTAATTAGGGTAAGGAGTTAAGACTAACACCAAGTTGGGAATCTGGGAGACTGGAATGATAGCAGTTCCAGAAACTATAATAGGGACGTTTGGAAAAAGATAAAAGTTTTGGGGGAAGATAATGAATTCTGTTTTTATATGCTTAGATGATGGAGGCGCCAGGAGACAATTTAGATGAAAGAGGCAGGATTCAGAAGGTTAATAGGGCAAATAAGGATGGGAACCGAAATCTGGGCAGTCAGATTCTGTAGCTACCTGGAGTGCTAAGTACCTAGGTGGGGGGGAGTATGGTAAGGGATCCTGAAGCATCAAGATGGAAATTGGGACTTCAGACTTCTACTACTCTAGAGCACTTGTTTCTTCTCCACCCTCGTCACATTTCCAAGTAACTCCACACTATAACATTCTATTCTACTCTCACACTGTCAAATCTAATTTCTCAGAGGAGGATTATTACGTGCTTACACTCAAACTCTCCCAGGGTCCTCAGTGTAATCTTATTGTTGGGGAATACATGCCCTTTACCCACTTTACTTTGGGATGACCCGCCCCATGTTCTTTCCTTTACACAAAAACCAGTCACAGAAATGCCCCTTAGTATCTGCCTAGGAGAGTGGGATGGGGAGCGGACTTGGTATACACAGGAATATGCCAAGAGAGCACATGAATTAGGAAAACCTACGTGCTAAAGGATAACTAACAAGTTAGGACTATAAACCTCGTTGTTCTTTTTGTCTCAGGAACAGACCATAAAATTCCTTGATGAATATAGTTTCTGTGTCGAAGAGATAGTTCCACTCTCAAGCTAATAACGATTCATTCTATGCTTGCCTAAAACTTCACTTGATTTGACCATCTCAGATAAACTGGTCAATATGCTAAGTGACTTCTCTGCTTTCAAGTCCCCTAACTTGTATTTATTTCTCAACAATTGTAATATCCATCCTGTCCAGACTCAAATTTAACTGATATAATTATGCAATCTGTCCTTTCACCTCTCTCTCTCTCATCTTTCTGAGCCCAAAATCTGGGTGCTCTCAGAATGGTTTAACTTTAGCTCATGACTAGTAATAAAATTCTCATTTTCTCTCTGTGATTAAATAGATATTTGTCCCACAATTAATTATAAAAGTTATTTGTGATGGCCAAATCACTCAAATACTACAGCTTGTCACAATCAATGTGGTGGCTAATTTCTTAAAACTCTAATCACAGGAAGTCAGTAACTTAAAGGGATATTATTTCACATTGGGGAAGGGGGGGGGAGGAAGGGAAGTAAATTAGATAATTAGTGGTCTAGGCACTTCTTCCTCCCTCCCCATCTGTTCCAATCAGCAAGAGGATAAGCAGTGTAGCTCTGTATAGTTCCCAGTATCACTGCTTCCTTACCTTTAAGTATCTATGATCTCTTCTGCATCCTTTCATATCCCCAGTGCTTAGTACATGTTGCTTGTTGTGGTTTGATATGGACATGATGCTTGATAAATGTTTAACTGATTCTGTTTTTCTCTCTCTCCCACACTATTGTATGTGTGTAGAGGGAGAGACCATAGTGGGCAAGCATCTCCTTGGTCTGGTAAACTTTGTTTCCTGATTTCAACACTTTTTTGGGGGGGGGGTCCTAGCAGAGATATTGGCTCTCTGCTAGAGTTGGCCCTTACCTGGTATAAATTTGAAGAGTATTTGAGATTTCCTGTGCAATATGGGAATGGTGGCAGTAGAGAAAAGAGACTGAAGAGTGGACAAAGGTGTCAAGACTTCCTTTTCCAATTAGTTTACAATGTAAATATCAGGTTATGGGGGGGGGTGTGTGAACTCTCCTAAGAGCCAGGCCCCGAGCTAGGAAATGGGAATACAAATAAGAAAAAAGACAGTCCCTGCCCTCAGGGAGCTTACATTATAAAGGGGAGAGATCTTCTCCCAAGGAAACTGAAAAGCAGGTGCTGGGAGAATGCAAGAGGATACCTGTGGCAAGGTCATGATATTTGTAGAGAGGAAACCCAATAGAGTATCTGATGGGAAATATAGATTAGGCTGGATATTCTGAAGTTTTGATAAAAAGAGGTTTTAAGAGGAGTTTTTGCTCCAGCTTCCAGATGACCAAATCAGAGAGGAGAGGCAACTACTAAGGAGGTGTTGAGTACTAAAGCTGAACCAATCCCCAGGTTGATGAAATTTCTGCTGATAAGCTTATCTTGGGGGTGGTGGGAAAGCATAGTAACTTTAAAAATCAAGCAGAGCAGCTGTAGGAAATAAAGCAGGAAATGCCTCATCAATTTCTTTAAGGAGATGATCATCACTAGGAAGATGCTGCAGGTGAAAGGACTAAGCCCAAGTCATGCCCTAATTTGCGAACAGACCTGGACTTATGAATGTCACCACAGGCATCACACTTCAATATGAAAGTGAAATACCTTTTCAGTATTTTCTCTAAAATTGCCTTTTCCTCCCCCAAAGAATATACAAAGTGTGATAGAATACTGTTGCAAGTTTTAAGGATTTCTTCATAATTCACTTTATGAAAACTTTGTGTATAACATGATGTTTATGAAGACCTATGTCCCCTGGGATGCAGGAATTCATTAGTTTTTCTATTTGAGTTCCTAGATTGCTTTGCAATTCTTACTGATAGTTTTTATCCAGTCTGAGAGAAGTGAGACTCTATAGAGCAAATGTAGATCAAGGGCCAGACCAAGAAGTGGGCAGTCGGATAGGTGTGAGAACAGTCCAATGCAGATCTGCTCCTGCAGGGAAAGATAGTTCGGTCAGGAAAAGTTAGTGATCTGCCCAGCTCAGTTGTTGTGACTTAAAGCTAGGATTTGAACAAATAGTCCTTTTCTCTAACTTGCCTCGGGCTATGTTTTCTTCCCCAAAAGGCTCAGAACCTACTGGTCTCCCGACCGTGTGTTCTGAGCCACTTGGCCAAGGTTTGACTCGAAGCTCAGTTCGGAAACTGTTATTCAGCTGCGTGCGGTTATAGATTCATATTTGTGTATTCGGGCCGGGAGCAGTGAGCTTGTGCTCCTTTTCTGTCGTTTCCTTATGAATTTCCTGCACAACACGAATGTCTTTGGTCGTCCCACTCCGAGGCTACTATTGTACCTATAGATCTGCGTGCAGCCCAGGTTGCTATGGCAACGCTCAGACACTGCAAGAGTACGTGGGTGGTCTGAGCACAGTGGCCACACGCTTTGCCGAAAGATGTTTCTTAGAGCTGATCCAGCCGCGCGCGTCTCATCCACCCAGGCTTCCCCAAAGGAAGCTTTTCCGGATGGCTAAGGGACTTTTGAGTGATAGGATGGGGTTCTCCGGCCATTTCCTTTTGCTTTCCTGGGCGTCCCTAGTTTTAACTCCTACTCTTTCAACTTGGACAATCACCCGGCATCTCCACGGACTGATATTCCTTTAAGAGAAAATGTCTTTAAACCCTATTTAATAAAAACTACCTTTAAAACGGCAGAAAAGAATTCTGATTCCGATTTATGTGCCTTCGTTCGGCTTTTCATTGCTTAAGAAGCTCCAGTGGCGCAATCGGTTAGCGCGCGGTACTTATACGACAGTACAAAGGCGAGTAATGCCGAGGTTGTGAGTTCGATCCTCACCTGGAGCAGGTGTTTTTTCTCGTGTTTTTTTAACTGCTCGGAATTAAGAGATTATGGATGATTGGAGTTTATACATTGTTGATAGGTTATTCATTTTCCATAGTTTACTGTTTTGGGTTAAGGAAGGTCTTTTGAAAACATCAAGACAGGCAAAAATGTACTTAGTAAAACTTTGTAGAATGGTATTGCTTTACTAAATTATATCATGGGTTTGGAACTACTCAATAATGTGAATTATGTTTAATTACCAACAGGGCCACATGCACCTTTCCCAAGATTTTTTAGTGCAAGTATTCGAGAAGACATTCAAAAAGATGTCCCAGTCACTAAAGAGTTATCTAAGATTTAGAACTATGGATTTTTTGACTAACACACTTCAGTAAATTAATTTGCTGAAGACAGTAAATGTCAGATCTGATGGGAGAATGGTAGACTGGGATAATTGAATAAACCAACAATCATCCCACTGGTAAGTGATAAGATGCTCAATTAATCTATCACAGACTTTATACTACATGAAAAATCTAAGTCTTTGCATTCTGTGTAATTACTCTAAGTAGCTTTGCACTTGAATGAAGGTTTTTGTAATACCCTTGTATCCTTCACCAGAGCATAGTGTTAGCTGGAACTTGAGTTCCAGTCAATGGAGAAGAAAGAGAGTGCTTCCAACAAACCCCTAAGGAAGAACTTTCTGGGGTTGGTGGTAGGAGAAGGAAGAGAGGCTTTGACTTAAGTTTCTTTCCCACACTCCTTGGATTGAAAGAGGATCTTCAAAGGATCTAGAGGATATTGGAGTCCTAGTTTTATCTCTGGTAAAGCTGACAGGAAGGTTTGCATTTCGAGGGAAGGAAACTACATAGATTCACAACTGCACAAGGAGCTCAGCAAAGAAACTACAACATGTGTAAAGGAAACTTCAGGAGCACCCTATGAATAGGAGAAAAAGACTTCTAGCAATCTGGAGTTGGGTCATTCCTCTTCCACCTATGTCTTCTAGGCTTTGTTTGCTTTTCCTGAATTCTTTTTATTTATTTATTTTTATTTTATTTTATTTTATTCCTGTGAGACTGTCACAAACTTTTGGGGATGATATTTTATCTGCTATTCTAATTGTCCTCTTAATGAATACTCCTTTAGAAAAACAGTTCTGTCTAGCTGACCAAATTAATTTGTATTTGACTTATATTAATAAATAACAACTATTAAGTAATACAAGATATATTAGTTTGATAATCTTGGTGGGAAGGAGAGGCGTTGGAAGGCTCATTCAGGGGGTCCTGGATCAAAGACATAAGAAAATTACTCAACTCCTCCAGGATACTCTAGAACTTTGTGAGGAAGGAATAACCTTGCTTTGGGACCCAAGATTTGTCTGTTTGAAATGGCATTAATGGAGCCAATTTTACTTAGCACTTAATATGTCAGGAGTATGCTAAACACTAAGCAAGATAGTAATTTTCCTCAAAATCTAATAGTAAAAGAAAACACATAAAGGAGAAAAGGTGTTGGTGAAGAAATAGAAAGACATACCAGTTCCAATGGTCTTGTGATCAAAAGAGCCATCTACACCCAGAGAAAAAACTATGGGAACTGTGTGGTTCTCAACATAGCATTCTCACTCTTTTTGTTGTTGTTTGCTTACATTTTATTTTCTTCATTTATTTTCTGGTTTGATTTTTATTGTTCTTGTACAGCAAGATAATTGTATAAATATGTATGCATATATTTCTATCATGTTTAACATATATTGGACTACTTGCCATCTAGGAGAAGGGGGAGAGAACTGGAACGAAAGGTTTTGCAAGGGCTAATGTTGCAGAATTATCCATGCATATGTTTTGAAAAATAAAAAAGGTTGAATAAAAAAATTAAAAAGGGAAAAAAGAAGACATAGAAACAAAGAAGTTCTATCTATCCCTATGAAGTTCCTAAACCCACAAAACTGACAGTTAAAACTCCATGATATTAATGATATCCAGTGATATTATGCACTAGAAACAAACAGAAAGGAGAAGACAGAGGGAAGACCTATGAACTGATGCAAAGTGAAATGAGTAGAAAAAAATAAACAATATACACAATGACCTGAGCTGTATAAATGGAAGGAAAAATAACATCATAGCTGTGCATTGTGTAATTATAATGAATGAATTGGAATTGAAGAGTATGAGAATGTAACCTCTTACTTGGAAGGGGACTAAACATAAAGGTGAAATTAATGTGTTTTGATGAACTACTTTCTTGCCTCTATTTGTATTTTGTTTTTATCTTGTGAAGGATGGCTTTCTGGATTGAGGAAGAGAGGGGATATATTTAGAAAAGAAGCCTATAGAAAAGCAAAAGGTATACATTAATTTTTAAGAATAAAAAAAACCTACTACCATTACACAAATAAAATTCATGAATAAATATTTATTTTCTATATGTTTCCTTTAACCCCAAAAGAAGAACTGGGTTTTGAGAGACTGGAGAAAAAAGAACTTTGTTGTTTTTTTGTTTTTTTTTAATGTGCTAAGGAGCCGGCAAGAACGGTCCAGGTAATGGGTTAAGATCCTGGGGAGACTTGGAATGTTGAGAGAATAGGGTGAAGTCAGGCAATGGGCAGGAAAGAGTTGTTTGTAGTGAAAGAGAGCTGTGGAGATGGAAGCGTAGGTCTCCAGCTGAGAAGCAGAAGATATAGTGAATCATATAGATTTACTAGGTCGCAAATGTCCACTAGAAAGTGGGACAGGTAGGTGGCAAAGTAAAAAGAGTGCCAGACCTGAAGTCAGGAAGATCTGAATTCAAATGTAGCTTCAGAGCTTGTGTCATCATGACCTATTTGATGTCATGGTCCTCTTCAAGGATAAAGGACAAATAACAGCCTCCCTGAGTAGCTGCACCCAACTGGAACTGATTAGTTGGGCAGTATAGCTCTTTGTTTCTTTTTGTCTTCCCTCTCTTCTTCCCTTCCTCTTCTTTCTTTATAAGGTATCATGCCCTTACTTGTAGATGTTCTGTCCAAAGAAATGGTAAATTTTGAGGGGACCTCCCAAGATATCTTGGGGTTTAAGAGATAGACTTCTTTCTTAAGGACCATCCCTTAAATCCAAATCACTCTGGCTCTCATTGATTGGCCAACAACAGGTCAAGCCCCAGTTGGTCATTGTTTGGGCCCTATTAATTCAGAGTGAATGAAAATAGCAACTGTTTCTGTTTTGGTCAGAAATCCTGAGGGTTCCCCTTCCTAAAATGATTTTTTTTTTTTTTTGGCTAGGTAAAATAAACCATTTTTTGCCTCGATTTTTATTTAGCCTAAATTGATGACTGGACATTGCTTCAGGAAAACTGAGACTTGTAAAAGACTTTAGCCTAAAAAAGGCCAAGATGTCCCATTATAGAGCCGTCCTGATTTATTTTGCCACTGGACTTACATGACTGGAGGAAAAAGTGATGCTGTTGACTTTTTCATAAGCCTCTCTCACTTAATTGCACTTCACTTGCTTGTCATGATATCACCTCCCTGATATCATAATCTTTGGGAACGAAGGACAAACAGCTGTGTGAACTTGGGCAAGTCACTGAACTCTGCCTCAGTTTTCTCATCCGTCAAATGAGCTGGAGAAGAAAATAGCAAACTATTCCGGTGTCTCTGCCAAGAAAATCCCAAATAGGGTCATGAAAAGTCTGAAATGACTGAATAACAACTAGAAAGAAAGGGAAATGCCTTCTGCTCCTCTTTCAATAACTAGTCCCGATTTCAAGACTTAAACGAATTATGTCTTTTAACTGAAGAAGCTTCAGTTCAAATCCACTTTTGTTACCTAGGATGAATCTTTTTTTTTTTTTTTTAATTTTCCTTAAAGAAGGATGAGGCAATCCTATTCAAGGAAGACTTGGGGAAACCCCAAACTGAAATACAATCATTTTCATTTTCCTGAAACAAGTGGGACAAAGGAAGTATTGGCCAGTGGGAAAAATTAAATCATGAAAAAGAAAAAAAATTTCCTCATTATGCCGTGACTCGGATTCGAACCGAGGTTGCTGCGGCCACAACGCAGAGTACTAACCACTATACGATCACGGCTTGCCACAGAACAGGACAATAACCTCCTATCTTCCAGACTCTTTAACCACCATTTAAACCCGCCCTTCCAAGGAAATTGTCTTTTTTGGGCGGGACAGGAACTGGGATCGCCCTTCTTAGCTTTCCTTTTTGATAGCCTTCCTTTTGTTTTAAACCTAAATTCAATCCCCAAAAATGGAGTTCAGCAAGGAGAGGACACCGCCCCAAGGAGCAATTTCAACACAGTTTCTTCTTTCCATGGCAATTACGATACAAACTATCTTCTCTCCATTCCCAGGGCTGGGGGAAGGTGAGGAAGAGGGGGAAAGGAGGCGGGAAAGCCAAAGTTTCCCATTGCAGTGGGGGCCTTTGCCACTTTTCCTGATTTACGTCTTGCCACTGGACTCCAATGTCAGGAGGAGAGAAGCAGGCTGATGATTTGGCATAGCTCTGGTTCACTTAAATTCACTTTACTTGCAAATCAAGACATCACCTTCCTGAAGTCATTGATCCTCTGAGATCGATGGACTAAGAGTAATTGAAGGAAATAACAGAAATGATTTCCATCCCACAATACTACACTCACAAGCCTATCTCTCTGTCTCTGTCTCTCTGGATCACATATCATGAAGATTTTTTTTTTTTTTTAAGAAACAGTAAAAATACACACTAGGCTTCCTAGGTAAGAGCCTGGGTGAGTATTTCTCACTGTGAGGGAAAAGAAAAATGGCAACTAGTGAAATAGATGTGGAGGAAGAATGGAACTCTCTCTGGATCTCGCAATTCTGCTCTTTCTTATTCCTTGCTGAGCAAAACATGTTAGGACAAAAATTGAAATACAAGAGTATGAAATCTAGATGCTCTAGACAAACCAAAGAAAAAGGATGGAGAAAAGGAAAAGGCTGGATCATTTCATTTCTATGCAAACTCAGTTCCCAATTGGTCATTCTAGTCATCAATACTTCCATCTCCAAAACCCATCTCACCCTCACTCGTGACCTGAATATAGCTCCCTAAAGTTTCCATGGGGTTAGAATGGAAGCAGGCAGAGATATATGACTCAAAGACTGGCCACCCCAGCCCTCAACCCTCATTTCTTACCACCTTGTAGTTATTTTGTATATATAATGCAGATATTTAGGCCACAAGGAGCTGACCTGGGAACATGTGTTTTGGATGTGACTGCTTCTGGAAGTTCCTGGAGATGACATGGGATAAAGGAGTCTGGGACTCCACTTCTTAGCATGAACAGGTATTCTATTTCCATTCAACTTACCTCTATTTGATTGACTGTTGAACTGTGGGATTGACAAAAGACTACCATGGAGAACAACTTGTCTTATTTCCTGTCTGGCTTGTCCTAGTAAGGAAGACATGCTGAGTGCCTCTGTATGAAAAGAGGCTTCAAGCCCTCCCTACCCATTTCTTATACTACCAATAAACACCTGCCACTTATTCATCCCTTTCTGTTTATTCTTTTCCAGTCTTAAGGGTAGGAAAGTTAAGATAGGCTTTGATCTTGGGAGCATCCAAAGTTCTATAGTGTGAATAGCTAAAAATTAGGGAGTGCAGGGAGGACTGAAGTCCTCAGCATCAATATCACAGGTAGGTAAGTGGGAGACTTAAAAAAAAAATACTGTCTAATTCTCAAATCTTAGCATACTTGGATGCCTGGATCTGTAACCAGGTCTGTTATTTCATTCTTGGTCACGTATGTGTGTTTTCCTGCTGCTGAAGAGGAAAGAGGAGAGAATAATACAAGGGATTTCTGAGGCAAAAGACAAGAAACCCTTCTGGCTAAGGAAGATTCAGTTTTCTCCTTGACCGCTTGGGAAGTAGATTTAATCAACCAAAAAGCAATAAAAGACTTTTTTTTCTTCCTAGAAAATTGGCTTTACAAAAAAATTCAGCATAAAGAAGATATTTCTTCCTGGTTTCAAATTGCCTGTGAAACAAAGGTGCTACAGAAACAGACTGTAGGGTGCAAGTCTCATACTTGAAAATAGTTGGTAGGGACCTCCTAACACTGTTATAGATAACAAAGGCTCTGAACATATTTCTTTCCCTCTGGCTGTTTCTAACCAGAAGGATCAAATGGAAAAGTAGAAGTCTTGCTGCTTAGTGAGAGCAGTGTGCTTAAATTAAAGTTTTAAATCGAAACATTTTCAGGGGATTCCCAAAACAAAGCTGGTTCTCTCTAAACACAAGCTTCTCTTTTTGTCCCTCCTATCACTACTCACTCTTCATGGAAAGGCACTGATTGGAGTTATGGTTCTAAGTTTAACTCCAAAACATTCTGCCCAAGAAATGTGGTTTTCTTGCTTCTTACAGCATCCTCAGGATGATATATCCTGAGCCCCAACAGATCATACATTTTATTACCCACTGAGATGGTCTTTGTGATTGTGGTTGTCTGCCTTTTTTATGTAAAGGCAACACATTTATTGAGCACCAACTAAGCACAAAACACTGTGCTAGATGTTAGGGACACAATGGTAAAAATCAAGCAGTGTCTAATCTTACTGAGCTTTACTTTCTCCCAAAGAGGTAAAATGCACAGAAACCTCAAGTATATATGAAGAAATGCCAAGTAATCCCATGAGGAAGTGGAATTTTTCCTGGAGGAAAGCTGAGGGTTCTGGAATATCTAGTGGGGAGGGATTGCATTGTAACCAAAGGGTACCATTTATGCAAATGCACAAAGATCAGAGGTGGTCTGCTGTGTACATGGGACCTAGAAGGACAGATGGATTGGGACAAGAGTAAGGGAAGAAGGAAATAATATAAATATGATTGGAAAGATAGGTGGAAAGATAGGCTATGTGGAGCTTTACAAGTTAAGCTGAAGGTTTTGTGGGCAATAGAGAACTTTGCCAGAGACACTGAAGAATTTTGAAGAGGAAAGTTGTAAGACTGAGCATAAGCTTGGGTTACTCAGTTCCCACAGGGCTCTCTCTGGGTATAGATGGCTCTCTTCATCACTGAACAATTAATTGGAATTGATTTGAATCATCTCATTGTTGAAGAGAGCCATGTCCATCAGAATTGATCATTGTATAATCTTCTTGTTGCCATGTATAATGATCTTCTGGTTCTACTCATTTCACTTAGAATCAATTCATGGCCTCTCTGAAATCATCCTGTTAGTTATTTCTTACAGAACAATAACATTACATAACATCAATGAATGCTTTTTTGAAAGATAATTGGTACTAATGCAGACAAGATTAGGAGGGAAGCAATAAATCGGGAAATCATTTTTACATTTAAGGGTTTTGATAAATGCCTCATTTCTAAAATATATAGAAAATTGACTCAAATTTATAAGAATTCAAACCACTCTCCAATCGATAAATGGTCAAAGGATATGAACAGACAATTTTCAGATGAAGAAATTAAAATTATTTCTAGTCATATGAAAAGGTGCTCCAAATCACTATTGATCAGAGAAATGCAAAGTAAGACAACTCTGAGATACCACTGCACACCTGTCAGATTGGCTAAGATGACAGGAAAAGATAATGACGAATGTTGGAGGGGATGTGGGAAAACTGGGACACTGATACATTGTTGGTGGAACTGTGAACGGATCCAACCATTCTGGAGAGTAATTTGGAACTATGCTCAAAGAGTTATCAAACTGTGCACACCATTTGACCCAGCAGTGTTTCTATTGGGCTTATATCCCAAAGAGATCTTAAAAGAGGGAAAGGGACCCACATGTGCAAGAATGTTTGTGGCAGCCCTTTTTGTAGCGGCTAGAAACTGGAAACTGAATGGATGCCCATCAATTGGAGAATGGCTGAATAAATTATGGTATATGAATGTCACGGAATATTGTTCTGTAAGAAACGACCAGCAGGATGATTTCAGAGAGGCCTGGAGAGACTTACACGAACTGATGTTAAGTGAAGTGAGTAGAACCAGAAGATCATTATACATGGCAACAACAAGATTATATAATGATCAATTCTGATGGACTCTCTTCAACAATGAGATGATTCAAACCAATTCCAACTGTTCAGTGATAAAGAGAGAGAGAGGCCCGTGGGAACTGAGGGTGGACTACTATATAGTATTTTCATATTTTCTGTTGATGTTTTACTTGCATTTTGTTTTCCTTCTCAGGTTTTTTCTTCTTGTAGATCCGATTTTTCTTGAACAGCAAGATAATGGTATAAATATGTATACATATATTGAATTTGTCATATTTTAACATAGTTAACACGCATTGGACTACCTGCCATTTAGGGAAGGGGTTCGGGGGAAGGAGGGAAAATTTTGGAACAGAAGACTTTGCAAGAGTCAATGTTGAAAAATTACCCATGCATATGTTTTGCAAGTAAAAAGCTTTAATAATAATAAAAAAAGAAAGATAATTGGCAACTGAACAGGAAAAACCACTCATTTAGAAGGCTTAAAAGGAAAAATAACTTTTGCTCTAGTTCTCTTTCCTGACACCTCTTTTGACCCACATGGGAACATTGTTAGCTCTGCTTTGCATTTCTCTGGGTGGGGAGGGGCTGTAGGCAGAAATTTTTCTTCCCTCTCCCCCCTTCCCTCTGCAGTAGCAGCTATCATGTTCATCATTACCTGACTTAAGAGTTATTGATCCCAATACCTTTGAGGAGAGTGTAAGAATAGCATTGTTACAAGCATGGATAATTTTTAATTCAATTCCTTGAGTTGTGGCTCTTACCTCTGTGGAGAATGTAAGAGGAACAGCATGTAAGAGTTTTAGTATGCACAATTTTGTTTCATGTTCTTTTTTTATTGGCAAAAATATACAGCAGCCTTATGCCTACTATCTACTCTATAAACTGAGTAACTTTTCCAGAAAGTATGTTACTAACTCTCTTTTGGGAAAGACTTAGGAGCCAAACCTAAGCTTTGTTTGAGATTTTTTTCCCCAGCAGTTCTATTCTTTGATGGGGGAATGGCAGCATAGTGATCCAGGGAACATGAGAAAAACTGATTACCTCTTTTAGAAGCTAGCGTGCCCCAGGAATTAAACCAGGAATTAAGGAATTTTGGAAGCTAAGGCTGGAGCCTTTGTTGGATAGAGGCAAACTATGCAATGTGATGTTTGGAGGCTGACTGCTGATGGGATGAGCCAAGGGAGAGTTGTTCAAAGGAGAACAAATACAGTCCTGTTGTCTTGCCCCTTTAAGTGACTTCCTATGATGGGAACCATGGAGAGCAATCAGGAGGATCTTGCTTATATCCTTTAGTAAGCTGCCAGAGGGAGTAACCCATGGAAAGGGTCATGGCATAAATTCAACTTGTGAAGTGCCTCAAACTCAATGTGTTGACATGGAGGTAGGGTGCCCTGATAATAAATAAAAAGAGTTTAAGCAGCACCAAAGTGGGGGAGGAGAAGAGTAGGTTTGACAGCAAGGTAGGCTAAGTGAAGAGCTTAATCTAATGTTGCTCAAGTACAAGGGAGCTGATGAAATCACTAAGTGAAGTAGTAAAGACAGAGAAGAGAAGAGGACTGGGACAAAACTCTGAGGGATGCCTACAGTTAGAGGGCTTGATCTGGAAGAATATCTAGCTAAGAATTGGTCTAATAGGTAGAGGTAATCAAGGAGAGAGTGGTGTCCCAAAACCCTCAAGAGAATGTGAAGGAAGAGAACTTGTTAACAGTGACAAAGGCTGCAGAGAGCTTGAGGAGAAAGGATTGAGAAAAGCCCATGAAATCGCAACTAAGAGATCATTAGGAACTTTGAAGAGGCCAGTTTTGGTAGAAATGATAGTCTTAATCATTCACTGGTGATACAGGATAAATAAAATATAAAACTATAAATTGGTATATCTCTAGGTAGATTAGAAACAATTGTTTCTAATCTTAAAAGAATTTCACCTTCCTCTTCATTGACATTCCCCTGTTTCTGTCTAGATTCCAGAGCCTGGGTCAAGGTGTGATCTACCACTGTGAGGTTGAAGTAGTTGATCTTTGGTTTCCTCTTGAAGTGTACTTTTATGTGAAAGAAATATAATTAAATGTTAATAGTTAAGAGCTAAAGATGATTATATCTAGATTATATCTAGACTCTCTTGAAGATGATCCAAGTCAATTTTTGTATTAGAGCTGCAGGTAAGAGTGAAGAAGGGTGAGAGCATAGAAAATTAGAAGTCCAAGCCTTCTCTTGTGTAAAACAGATGTGAAATCTAGAATATTTAAAATTGTTCTGTAGTGTTCTGCTAATTTTCTTGCAAGACAGAGGGAAAAACTGTGCCCTCAAGAAACATAATCACATCTGCAGGGACTGTCAAATCTGGCTAGAGCTGGAGATGGTTCACTGGTAGTCAAGAACCAAAGGCAGGGCAAAAACAGCGCTAGAAAAGGTATCAGGAGCTCAAGGGCCTACCTTGAACAGCTTACCTCGCCTGGGAGAACCTCAACTAACAAAGCATCCCATCAAGACTTGGATTCAGATAGCAGAAACCTTTACCCCAAGGAATTATTCTAAGAGATGTTTTTCCCCAAAAATATTTTATCATGAAAGTCTTTGCAACACCCACACCTCATACTAATTTGTGCTTCTGTTAAGAAATCTGTTAAGAAATCCCAGACCAGAAGAAATCATTTCATCTCTATGCCATAGGCACTTGTCCTCCTTCCTGTACTATCTCTTTTTACTTTGCCCTCAAACTCACACTCAACCAGCTAAACAAGCTTGCCCATGGGACACACTTCTCCAGTCACAATATAGAAATCTCCCTCCCTCTCTCTGTCTCACTGTTTCTGTCTTTGTCCCTCTGTCTCTGACTCTCTCTTTCACTCTATCCCATGGACACATGAAAACTCATCTTGTTCTGATCAGAGATTGTCATTTATGATCCCCAAAAGAGTGACAAACTAGAAGCTGACTGAGATGTGTATCTTCAGTAACAAAATAGATGTACTTGTTTTGCTTAACTATATTTGATTGTTACAAGGGAGAGTTTATTTCTCTTGGAGCAGTATAGGAAGAACTGTGGCAGATGGAAGGTGAATAGTGATTTTGATGAAGACAGGAAGAAACAAAAGAAGGGAGTGTGGGAGGAAGGAAGGAGAAAGGAGGAAGCAAGCAAGGAATAAAGAAAAGAAGGAAGGAAAGAAAGAAATAAGTAGGAAAATGAAAACTATTTTTAAAATATCCAAAAGAGAGAAGGGAAAACATAAGTGGAAAAGTTTTGTTATCATCCTATGAAATTTCATATATTTAAACAAATTCTACTTTTAAAATTGCCATTTCATATGCAACCTTCTCCCTCTGTGTATTGAAATGTCTGTGTTTGTTGATGATGGTCATAATGTTCATAATGTTAAATTGTTTACGAGAAAGATCAACCTCAATGAATGCTGTTTGTATTTATGTTGAATATAATTTTTCAGCTACAGCTGTGTAAATTTCCCTTTGATAATTGTTGGATTGACTGGGAGTATCTAATGCCCATATAGTTTAGAAGATGAACTACAAGATCAGCCTGAAGCAGATTCAGCCTAGCTATAACAACTTGAAAATGAACCTGAAACTGGGTTTCCACCAGAGAATAGTCAGTGAGAGGTTTGTTGAATCCTCCTTGTATGAGTCCTTGGATGGCTGACCCTGAGAACAATTGTGTGATGAAAAATTAAGTATGAGAAACTTTTGAGACAGTGCCTAGAAACAATGGTGATAATGGGGAATGAAATTTAATTGTCTTGCTGTTGAGAAAATGGCAAAAGTTAGAGCTATGTGACTAAATGCTGGGCCAATTTGTAATGTATCTCATACATGACACTATATCCATGAAAGCAATGGCTTTGCCTATTTGGGTCAAAAGAAAAGACTTGAGTTAGTCAGAAACAGATTTTGCTTTGCTAAACAGCATTTGATGCTTGTATTTGTTCTGGCTAAAGACGAATATTGTTAAATAGTACTGCACACTTAGGAAGTTCTTGGGAGCCTTTTGAAAAGATATAGGAGAAATGTAAATGTCTGGTGGTGATAGAATATTTCATCTGGATTGCACATGTACAATTCCTAAAGAGTTGTGGGGAAAGAATTTCTCTTTGACTTTCCTGACCTAATCCATTCTAAACAAGGTGGAAAAATTGGAGAGCAAATTGCTTAAGAAGATACTGGCTTTGGTAGAAATCATGAAGACTAGAACTATGACTTACCATCTCAAGAAAACTCACGCTCAGCATTTCAATCTCACACCATTCAATACATATTGGGGTTGAGTGCCTTTGAAAAAATGAAAAAATATCAAGCTTTTTACTGTTTGGTGGTAGAAAGGGAAGTTTTATGTTTACTTCCAATCTGAGAATTCTGGGTCACAGAGACATTTTAATGATTTTCTAATCACAATTCCAAAATGCCTTCCAGAATGCTTGGACCAATGTTCAGTTCTCCTAATAGTGCCTTTGTTATTGTTGTTTATTCATTTCTGATTCTTTGTGATCTCTTTTTTTTTTTTTTTTTTGGCAAAGATAATGGAGTGGTTTACCATTTCTTTTTCCAATTTTTTTTTACAGATGAAGAAACTGAGACAAATGATTTTGTGATTTACCAGGGTCACATAGAGATTTAACTCCAAGTCCAGTTTTCTATCTATCCACTGCATCACCACTGCATACACCAGTTCATTATTTTGTCTCTTTCCCCCAGATTCCTCTAACATTGACTATTACCATCTTTTGTCATCTTCACAACTTTGCTGAAGTGTGGTGTGAAAGGAATCAGAGTTGTTTGGATTTTTGAACTTAGTGATTTGGAACAATATTATATATGATTGTTAATGGTCTGTCATTCTTTTTGGGGAATGGTTTTTGGTTTTATATTATTTCTGTTAGGTGTCTATATATCTTAGATATTAGACTCTTACCAGAGAGATTTGACATAGAGATTTTTCTTCATCAACTGCTTTCTTTCCCATTTTACTTATAATAATTCTCTTCTAAGAAAATATTTTCATTCTGTATAACTAAAATCATATATTTTCTTTTCTTTTCAATCACTTCTTTCTTTTATGCAACTGCCCTTGCCTTGACAAGGAAGTTTTGAGAGTTGAAGGGTTGAGGTGATGTTCAACAATTACTGTTTTATAAAATAGTCTGTCACCTGGAAGTGCTCTGTGATTTCTCTCAGTTCATTTCAACTTTCTCCTATTATTTTGCACAATAAAAAAGACCTCTTGTTCCTTCAAATGAATTGTGATTATTTTTCTAGCTCTGTAAAACATCTGGTTGCTAGGTTAAACAGTATAATACTAAATTTGTAAACCAATATGGATAGTATCTACTCTAAGGAATACAATGATAAAAAATAAAGGTTTGACTTACTACAAAAAATCCTGCTTATAAGTATTCTGTTGTAACAAGGAAATGGAACCAAAGTAGATATCCACCAACTGGGTAATAATAAACTGGAATAAAAATAAGCTAAGGCAACTGATATATTAAGGTCATGGTAAGTTGGTTTTTTTTAAGTCATATCCACCTCTTTCTGTGTGAAATGATGAAAACTAAAAAGCATGGGAAGACAACTGGACTGCTACAAAGTGAAGTAAGAACGGAGAAACCAATACATACAATGATTAGCGCAGGATAAATGGAAAGAAAAACAACAAAATAAGAATGAAAACTGAATATGACAAAATCATATGCTTAACCTTAGAGAAAAAACATTTGAACACCTGGATTTTTATGGAGATAGATCTCTGCACAGAATATCAGACATTTTATATGTTATTTAGCTTTGGTGACCCATTTACCCCTCTCTTTCCAATACTTTATTTAAAAGCTTCTGATAATGGAAGGGCTATATTGACAGTTGTAGGGGATGTAGGAAATGTAAGCAAAAATATTGATAAGGATTGCATTTTATTAAAACAAAACAAAACAAAACAAAAAACTTCCAGGGAGAATGAAACTCTTTTTGGCAGAAAATGTTTAGCCTGATTTCTTCTATCATACTACAAGAAGTTCCAAATAGATGACCTACCAAATTAGGAGAGTGGAAAGAGTTATCTTTCATAACTACAACTCAGTGGAAGGTTTTAACCAAATGAGAGAGAGATGATATTAAAAGAGAAAATTAAGGGCTTTTTTTTTAAACCACAAAAAATGTTTAAAAAAAATGAAGGCGTTATTAGAAGGAACACAGTCATATACAGGAAAAAAACTTACATCTGAAACCACTTGAAGGAAGTCTGATATCTTGAAATTTTACTCATTTATATGATACTACCATCTGGCAAAACAGATCATTGTTTCAAACGATTGTGTTCAATTTCCAAGAGACTTTTAAATGATAAACAACCTTATGAAATATTGCTGCAAATCACAAATAAAAAGAAATAAGCACAAGTCAAAATAACTCAAAAGTTTTGCCTCAAATCCAGCAAATTGGCAAATATGACAAATTATGGAATAGTCACTGTTGGAGGGACCTTTGGAAGAAAGATGGTGAATCTCAATTGCAAGTTGGTTCAACCATGTTGGAAAAGAAATTGGAATTATATGATCAAGTCACAGAAGTGTTCCTAGCCTTTGATCCACTGATCTCATTTCTACATATATCTATATATGTATATTTATGTACATATTTTCTAAACCAAGGGATAAAGAAGAGTACCAACATACATCATAATATTCACTGGATTTCTTTTTTTAATAGGAGAAGGAAAAAAAAAAACCTTTTTGGATTAAAAAAAATTAAGACAATTAAGGAACGGCTAATTAACCTATGAAGTTATTTCTCGGCAAGAAAAGAGAAATTTGAAGAAGACATAAAGGACCATCCAGAGTAAATTTAGCAGAGAAAGGAAAACAATGCATGGGGGAAAAAATGGAAAGCAAAAATGAAAAAATGAAAGGAAAACACAGAATAACCACAATGGTGTGAATAAAAAGGACCCTCGGATCAAAGCGGTCTAGCTTCAGAGAAGAGATGTGGAAGATCTTTCCTTCTGGCCCTAAAGGCACAGATCTCTGCTTCCCTAGGGATATGAAATGTGTTGGAGTCACTGTCAGATCAGGATTTATTGAACCATCCCCTTAAGGTTGAACCCTCTGGTTCTCACCGTCAGCGGTTTGCTTTCTGTTTGTCTTTTGCAAGTGCAGGTGATGCGACTATGAAAATCTTCAAAGAGCTCCTTTTGGTCATTGCTGTGGACTCGGAGAACGCTTTCGAGTTCTAGTGGGCAATGCCAGCCAGAGGCTACACAGCGAGACCGAGAAAGCTTCAGAGAAAGCGGCGGGCGATGAGACAGAGCGGGCTGGGCTGGGCAGCCGGGAGGAAGCCGCGGAAGTTTCAGGAAGGAGGGAGAGGGAGAGTAAAATGTCCGGTGGTTTGTGAGTGCGCCGCTATGGAGACCGCTCTCTAGCGGAGTTAGAAGTGCCGGGCTCGCCCTCTGGGAGGCTGTGTCTCGGGGTGAATGGGGAGCCCTCGATCCACCCACAAGATGCGAGTCCTTGGAGAAAATAATCCCTAGCAGGTATTAAATACCAGGCAGGAACCGAAATGAACTAAGAGGGGCCGAGGCAAAGACTAGTCGGAGGAGTTAACAGATGTCGTTTCCGTAGTGTAGTGGTTATCACGTTCGCCTCACACGCGAAAGGTCCCCGGTTCGAAACCGGGCGGAAACAATTCTTGAGTGCCTTTACTTACCATTTTTTCACTTTGCCTCTAGACTGCCCCGTTGCGCTGGCAGCTGGAAACAAATGCTACTCGAACCTCTGGGTTCTCGCCCTTCCCGCCATTGCCGCTTGTTGCACCGGCTCCTGCCTACCTTGCAGTGGCAGTTTGTTCGCTCCTGATGATCTTAACCTACGGAGGGCACAGCAGGCCACAAGGCGAATGACCTGCCCCTTGAGGTCAGTCAACTAATCTTTATTAAAGGCTTGTCTACTAGAGGCCAAGCACAGGACCAAACGTTGGCCACATCAACAAAGGCAAAGGACCGGTCCAACCCTCAAGGGGCTCCCGATCCAATAAGTGTGGTTGCCCCGGCCCTTGGCCGAGATTTGCAGGATCTGCGGACGACTTAGCCCCAAGAAAATCCGTCACAACCGCTGGAACCGGTGCCAAAGAGTTGTTTCCGCCCGGTTTCGAACCGGGGACCTTTCGCGTGTGAGGCGAACGTGATAACCACTACACTACGGAAACGCGGTGCGGAAGCGGTCCCGGGGAACACCCCTTGGGGGGGAGGACTTGCCCAGTCCTTTTCAGGCCCGCTCAGCCACCCTTGCCTTCAGCCTTCCTAGAACTCTCACCTGCGGTTCTCAGAAGCTGTAGCATGCGCCCAGCACAGTTTATCACACAGGCCGAAGCAGGTGCCGGGGAGCGCTTAATGTCTGCTCAGACACCAAGTCGCCCTGACTTTTGTCTTGCCACTGGACCGCGATGACTGGAAGACAGACCAAGACGACGACGACTTTGTGCGACTCTGCCTCACTGCTGTCCCATTTACTCCCGAGTCACAACTCATCCCGTGATGGCACTTAGTCATCTGCCAAAACCAAGAACAACTGAACCTCACCTGGGGAAAGCTGCTCCTGGTCTCCAGAGCAACGGTGTGGACACTGGTATAGATGCTCACCCAGCTCTGCTGGCTCCGACTCTCTTCACCTCCACGTCCAAGCTCTGGCTTAGCAACTGAAGAAATGATGGAGCCTATGGAATTGGGTAACTGGCTCGTCAAAGAAAACGGAGGAGAAAAAGGAGGACGCGCCCAACGTGGGGCTCGAACCCACGACCCTGAGATTAAGAGTCTCA
>JAJPUD010007612.1:33321-60234 GCA_023553655.1 Myrmecobius fasciatus | reverse complement strand
GCCCGGCTAGCTCAGTCGGTAGAGCATGAGACTCTTAATCTCAGGGTCGTGGGTTCGAGCCCCACGTTGGGCGCGTCCTCCTTTTTCTCCTCCGTTTTCTTTGACGAGCCAGTTACCCAATTCCATAGGCTCCATCATTTCTTCAGTTGCTAAGCCAGAGCTTGGACGTGGAGGTGAAGAGAGTCGGAGCCAGCAGAGCTGGGTGAGCATCTATACCAGTGTCCACACCGTTGCTCTGGAGACCAGGAGCAGCTTTCCCCAGGTGAGGTTCAGTTGTTCTTGGTTTTGGCAGATGACTAAGTGCCATCACGGGATGAGTTGTGACTCGGGAGTAAATGGGACAGCAGTGAGGCAGAGTCGCACAAAGTCGTCGTCGTCTTGGTCTGTCTTCCAGTCATCGCGGTCCAGTGGCAAGACAAAAGTCAGGGCGACTTGGTGTCTGAGCAGACATTAAGCGCTCCCCGGCACCTGCTTCGGCCTGTGTGATAAACTGTGCTGGGCGCATGCTACAGCTTCTGAGAACCGCAGGTGAGAGTTCTAGGAAGGCTGAAGGCAAGGGTGGCTGAGCGGGCCTGAAAAGGACTGGGCAAGTCCTCCCCCCCAAGGGGTGTTCCCCGGGACCGCTTCCGCACCGCGTTTCCGTAGTGTAGTGGTTATCACGTTCGCCTCACACGCGAAAGGTCCCCGGTTCGAAACCGGGCGGAAACAACTCTTTGGCACCGGTTCCAGCGGTTGTGACGGATTTTCTTGGGGCTAAGTCGTCCGCAGATCCTGCAAATCTCGGCCAAGGGCCGGGGCAACCACACTTATTGGATCGGGAGCCCCTTGAGGGTTGGACCGGTCCTTTGCCTTTGTTGATGTGGCCAACGTTTGGTCCTGTGCTTGGCCTCTAGTAGACAAGCCTTTAATAAAGATTAGTTGACTGACCTCAAGGGGCAGGTCATTCGCCTTGTGGCCTGCTGTGCCCTCCGTAGGTTAAGATCATCAGGAGCGAACAAACTGCCACTGCAAGGTAGGCAGGAGCCGGTGCAACAAGCGGCAATGGCGGGAAGGGCGAGAACCCAGAGGTTCGAGTAGCATTTGTTTCCAGCTGCCAGCGCAACGGGGCAGTCTAGAGGCAAAGTGAAAAAATGGTAAGTAAAGGCACTCAAGAATTGTTTCCGCCCGGTTTCGAACCGGGGACCTTTCGCGTGTGAGGCGAACGTGATAACCACTACACTACGGAAACGACATCTGTTAACTCCTCCGACTAGTCTTTGCCTCGGCCCCTCTTAGTTCATTTCGGTTCCTGCCTGGTATTTAATACCTGCTAGGGATTATTTTCTCCAAGGACTCGCATCTTGTGGGTGGATCGAGGGCTCCCCATTCACCCCGAGACACAGCCTCCCAGAGGGCGAGCCCGGCACTTCTAACTCCGCTAGAGAGCGGTCTCCATAGCGGCGCACTCACAAACCACCGGACATTTTACTCTCCCTCTCCCTCCTTCCTGAAACTTCCGCGGCTTCCTCCCGGCTGCCCAGCCCAGCCCGCTCTGTCTCATCGCCCGCCGCTTTCTCTGAAGCTTTCTCGGTCTCGCTGTGTAGCCTCTGGCTGGCATTGCCCACTAGAACTCGAAAGCGTTCTCCGAGTCCACAGCAATGACCAAAAGGAGCTCTTTGAAGATTTTCATAGTCGCATCACCTGCACTTGCAAAAGACAAACAGAAAGCAAACCGCTGACGGTGAGAACCAGAGGGTTCAACCTTAAGGGGATGGTTCAATAAATCCTGATCTGACAGTGACTCCAACACATTTCATATCCCTAGGGAAGCAGAGATCTGTGCCTTTAGGGCCAGAAGGAAAGATCTTCCACATCTCTTCTCTGAAGCTAGACCGCTTTGATCCGAGGGTCCTTTTTATTCACACCATTGTGGTTATTCTGTGTTTTCCTTTCATTTTTTCATTTTTGCTTTCCATTTTTTCCCCCATGCATTGTTTTCCTTTCTCTGCTAAATTTACTCTGGATGGTCCTTTATGTCTTCTTCAAATTTCTCTTTTCTTGCCGAGAAATAACTTCATAGGTTAATTAGCCGTTCCTTAATTGTCTTAATTTTTTTTAATCCAAAAAGGTTTTTTTTTTCCTTCTCCTATTAAAAAAAGAAATCCAGTGAATATTATGATGTATGTTGGTACTCTTCTTTATCCCTTGGTTTAGAAAATATGTACATAAATATACATATATAGATATATGTAGAAATGAGATCAGTGGATCAAAGGCTAGGAACACTTCTGTGACTTGATCATATAATTCCAATTTCTTTTCCAACATGGTTGAACCAACTTGCAATTGAGATTCACCATCTTTCTTCCAAAGGTCCCTCCAACAGTGACTATTCCATAATTTGTCATATTTGCCAATTTGCTGGATTTGAGGCAAAACTTTTGAGTTATTTTGACTTGTGCTTATTTCTTTTTATTTGTGATTTGCAGCAATATTTCATAAGGTCGTTTATCATTTAAAAGTCTCTTGGAAATTGAACACAATCGTTTGAAACAATGATCTGTTTTGCCAGATGGTAGTATCATATAAATGAGTAAAATTTCAAGATATCAGACTTCCTTCAAGTGGTTTCAGATGTAAGTTTTTTTCCTGTATATGACTGTGCTCCTTCTAATAACGCCTTCATTTTTTTAAAACATTTTTTGTGGTTTAAAAAAAAGCCCTTAATTTTCTCTTTTAATATCATCTCTCTCTCATTTGGTTAAAAACTTCCACTGAGTTGTAGTTATGAAAAATAACTCCCTCCACTTTCCTCTTGTGAGCATTCTCTATATTATTTTCCTTTCTCTGCTGAATTTATTCTGGATGGTCCATATATACTTTCCAGTTCTTTCTAATTTTGTTTTATTCTTTTAAAAAAATTGTTATCCCCTAAAAACTCCTTAGCTTAGTTGGCTAGGGCGTGCAGCTACCCAGTACGATGTATTGCACTTTTGGAGACAAAAGTCCTTCGTTCTTGAAGAGGACCGTGACATCTGAAAGGTGATGCCGTGACAGACAAGTGAATTGGATTAAAGTGAGGAAGGGCTGTTCAAGGCTACCTGCCTCACTTTCCCCTCCATAGCCATCTGGATCCAATGGCTAGCTATAGATCAGAACGACAGCAGATGCCCCTGAATGCAATGCGAGACCTTGGTGTTTTTAAGCTGGAGATTTCAACAAGTATCTGTTTGACAGGCCATATCCATTCAGTGATTGAGGCTAGGTAGCAATTGAGGCAAAGAATCTCCTTTTAAACCTAACCTTTCCCTCCCCTCCCCCAGAAAAAAAAAATCTAAATCTGGGAGGGGAAGATTTCTGATCACAGCTGAAATGACTACTATTTACGTTAAATTTGAGTCAATCAGGACCCAAACAACGACTGAAACAAACAAGGCTTGGCCTGGGACTCTGAGAATGAGAAACAGAGTAATTTTGACTTAAGGTATGTTCTTTAAGAATGAAAGGAAGAAAGATGTCTTGGGAGGGTTCAGAGATTCCTTCATTCAACTGAAAACTGGGAAGACGGGCCTGGATTTTTAACCTAGTTTCAGAGAGATGGGTATCGAAGAATTAAAATAAACTCTCACCTCTTTCTGTGAGAATGGAGGTAACGATCGATTTAAAGCCATGGACTGACAGAAAAAGAGACAATGACCTTGACCTTTTTACTTCTCTTGAGCAGAACTCGACTGAAACGACAGAACAACTCGAGCAGAAATCTGTCATTCTTTTTTTTTTTTTTTTCTTCTGTGCCAGAGAACCCAGAGATAGAAAAATAAAATAAAATCAAGTCGTATTGTTCCCTGCTCTGACTTGTGGGAAAGGAGGTCTAAAAGGAAATTAAAAACAAAAACAAACAACAAAAATCTCTCTAGTATGATTCCTACCCAAGGCGTGGCTGATCTGAACAAGCACTAAAGGATTTCCCTTGTTGCTCACTAGGAAATAGAAAGCAGTGACTAAGGGACCACTCTAATTCAATGACTTTGCTATTAATTCCACGGGGTAAAACTGAAGTTCTCTTGAAAGATAGGCTGTCCTTAGTGGGGTGTATAGGACACATTCTAATGTCTTCTCCCCATACACACCCGTTCTCTGCCCATGTCCCTCATGGATATCAAGTGTTTCCTTTCAATTTGCATGAAGTGAAAATAGTTTCATTGGAAATTGAGTTTAGTTGTTTTAGCCATAGACCTGCAGGGGAAATGGGGATTAGGATGGGGATAATGAGGTGTCTCTTTCCTTTACGTTTTTCTGGCTTCCTTCCCACCTCGGACCTTCCAGATCCTCGTAGGACATGGACAAAGGGTCCTCTCAGTTAAATCCTTTAGGACTCAGGTGGTGTCTTAAGTAGAGGTGCGATGTACTGAGTTAGATGGCAAGGAGAGATGGAGTGGTGGAGTGGAGATTTGTGAAGGTTCAGGTGAGGAGGAAGCGTCGTCTCTCAATCCCCGGGGAAGAGCTATTGTTCTCCTGGGTTATTTCATCTCCTGGAACTCATAAGTCAAATCCTCTGGTAAGAAGGTAAGAGAGAAAAAGGAAGAAACCAGCTTTCATGTACCTATCACCCCTTCCTATTTCCCTTGGAGGCCAACCGCGGCTTGGGAAGACGAAGATGTCACAAACCAAGAAAATCCAAATCCTGTAAAGTGCCCAGAAGATTTGAGGCTGACCTGTGGGAGTTTGAGAGAGGAGTGTGGAAGGGAAGGAGGGAGATAGAGATAGACAAGGAGAGAGTCAGAGAGAGAGTTCTTAAATCTAAGGGAAGCCCTGGGACAATGCAGATACAGCAGAGGTAACCAAGAAAGAAAAGACACAGACATACACACACTCAGGTGATAGTGTGGACTGGGATTGTCTCCCTGTGATTAGAGAGAAGAGGCCATCTTCTAATTACTCCTTGGGGATTGGTTACACAGTGCCCTCCGTGAACTACTGAACTCCACTCTTGGAAGATGAATTTAGACTAGAATAAGAGAACCAAATACCATTAGAAAGTGAAGTGAAAAACACTTTGAGGAAAGAACAATCCGGATCTACACGGGAAAGCAAATTTAAATACTATCAAGAGCCGAGTTTCATCTGGTTAACGTCTGGCTAATTAGCAAGCCGTGATCGTATAGTGGTTAGTACTCTGCGTTGTGGCCGCAGCAACCTCGGTTCGAATCCGAGTCACGGCAGCAGTACCTGTTTTGTTGATGGGTTTTATTGTCTGGGGTAATGAAAATTCAGGTAGAAATTGCAATTTGGTTTACCTTGGAGAGGAATAATAGAAGGGGCTCAGGGATAGTGGAAAATAATAAACCATGCTTGGAAGCATTGTTTGAGCTCTTATTTTCCAGAACCTTCTACTTCATTGTACCACCACAGAAATTTTTTTTTTTTGGTTTTGTTTTGTTTTTTTAAATTAAAGTTTAAATTAAAAAAAAAACAAACTTTTATTTACAAAACATAGGCATAGGTAATTTTTCAACACTGACCCTTGCAAAACTTTGTTCCAAATTTTCCCTTCCTTCTTCCCACCCCTTCCCCTAGATGGCAGGTAATCCAATACATGTATACATATTTATACAGTTATCTTGCTGCACAAGAAAAATCAGATCTAGAAGGAGAAAAAAAAAACAATCTAAGAAGGAAAACAAAATGAAAGCAAATATTCACAGAAAGAGTTAAAATGCTGTGTTGTGATCCACACTCATTTCCCACAGGCCTCTCTCTGGGTGTATATGACTTTTTTCATCACTGAACAATTGGAACTGCTTTGAATCATCTCATTGTTGAAGAGAACCCGTCCATCACAACTGATCATCATATAGTCTTGTTGCCGTGTATAATGATCTATCTCCTGGTTCTGCTCATTTTACTTAGCGTCAGTTCACATAGGTCTCTCCAGGCCTCTCTGAAATCATCCTGCTGGCCGTTTCTTACAGAACCCATTTGTATTAACAGAAAGTTTCTTCTGAGGGGGGAGGGGAGGGCTCCCGGTAAGAGTGAAATAAAACTTTTAGTACTTCCAACACCAAATGTAGAGGGCCAACATTGAATATGTCTATGTACAGGAAGAGTCCAATTCAGTGCAGAAGAGACCGACTCTCTGTAAAGGCTACTAACAATTCAAAGCATTGACACACGGTCTTCCTGACAATGATGAAAGACATCTTGAGATAAATTTTAAGGTATCTTGGTGGACATGCAGGTAACTGGAACAAGACATCACAAACTATGCAATTTTTGGCTTTGTTAGTGGTTTGTTACTGCTAATTGCTCCAAATTATGACTGAGTAGATTATTACTGCTAGTTACTGCTTAATGTTAATGTCATGCTAGAATATTGGAAATGATATATATCTAATACTTTGGAATATACACTAAATAGCCAAAAAAGTTTAGTACTATTATTGCAATATTAGTTGAGACTATATAAACTCTGGCTTTCAGGTCAATGAATAGATTGCTCAATCTGGTTCCTGTAATTTCATGACCATGCTCTCCATAATCAATGAGCTGGACTCCTATACCCAAAAGACTACATATATTTAAAAGATAAAATAATGTGTGATATATTCATAACATCCTTTTCTGGGCCCTGTTTCCAAATTTCTTTTTTAGGTTGAAGGTTAGATCTCTGAAAGGTTATAGACTTATATGCTCTGTGCATCTGGGCTCCTGCTACTTTGCTTCACTATCCCTTATCTGTGTACTTTCCCTCTGGGACTGTTGGGCAGCTTGGTCACATTTTGAGTAGAAGGCTGGTCTTTTATCTAACTCAGGAAAAATCTCTCAGATAGGAGCAGTGTGGTTCTGGAAAAGTTCTTTGTGTGTAAAATGGGAATGTTAATAGTACCTACCTCCCAAACTTGTTTTGTTTATCAAATGAGATGGTACATAGTTAATAAATGCATGTTTCCTTCCTTATAGTGAGAAGACATATGTTTTCAACCAAGTTCTTTATTAAGATAAGGATGGTAGCTTTTAAATACTCTCTCCTCTACTTCCCCCCCAATACTTCTTTAAAAAAAAATAGTCTTTTGCTTTCAAAACACATGCAGAAAGTTTAACACTCACCCCAGCAAAACACTGCCCTCCAAAATTTTTTCCCTCCCTTTTCCCCATCTTTTCCCCTAGATGGCAAATAATCCAATATGTCACACATGTACAATTCTTCTACACATATTTCCACATTTATCATGCTGCACAAGAAAAATCAGATCAAACAGGGGAAAAAAAGCAAAAAAAAAAAAAAAAAGCAAGCAAACAATAACAAAGATGTAAATACTATGTTGTGATTCACATTCAGTCCCCACAAGTCTCTTTCTGGGATGCTGACGGCTCTCTTCATCACAAGTCTATTGGAATTGGAATTGGACTGGATTACCTAATTGTTGAAAAGAACAACTTTCATCAAAGTTGATCATCACCTAATCTTGTTGCTGTGCAAAATGTTCTCTTGGTCCCACTCACTTCATTTAGCATCAATTCATGTAAGTCTCTCCAGAGCTTTCTGAAATCAACCTGCTTATCATTTCTTATAGGACAACAATATTCCTTTACATTCATATACCATATCTTATTCAGCCATTCCTTATCTGATGGGCAGTCATTCAGTTTCTAGTTCTTTGCCACTACAAAAAGGGATGCTACATTTTTTACACATTTGGATTTGTTTCTCTTTGGGATACAGGCCTAGTAGAGACACTGATGGATCAAAGAGCATGCACAATTTGATAGACCCTTTGGGCATAGCTCCAAATTGAACAACTCCACCAACAATGTATTAGTGTCCCAGTTTTCCCATGTGGGAAATGATATTTATCATTATCTTTTCCAGTCATCTTACAAATATATGCTATTTCTGTAGTGAAAGAGGGTATACATTTAGAGTAATGGTAGTGAGGCAGACACATAGAGAACACATGTGGCTGAGACAATTCACACTTGCAGAACTATAGGGAGTTCCTGCTGGAGTACTCACAAACCTTCAACTCATCTCAGCTGAATTCTTAGGGCTTGCTCCTCTTCTCTATCCATTTCTTGTTAACCAAGGTTAGATCAGGAGAGATGGGTATTTCCCGTCAGTGTGTTCACATTGTATTGGCAGCAAACACAGATCAGCCAAAATAAAATAAATTAAAATATAAAATAAGTGAGAATGGGTGTATACATGTTGTATGCTTGATTGGTTTCTCACCTGATGTTTTGACTTTTGCTTAAACAAAAAAATCTGTTCTTATTTCTACCCTCATGCTGTGGACCTATAGGAAACAGTGTTTCAACACCAATTAATTAAATAAACCCAAAACAAGATCTTCTGTATTCCTACCCATTAGTACTGCAAACTAAACAAAAGGGAGAAAATATTTAACTGCCATCTCCTCATTCCCTTCAACCTTCCCTAGCTAGTGATCAAAGAAAGTGAAGATGAGTTGAAGAGTGTTTCCATGGTAAGGAATGTACGCATCAATAGTCTTGCTCTGGATTGAACTTAATTCTAGTATTGAGGACCAGCTTTGAAGAGTCCGAGGATTTAGGCTAGCCCAGGTTTTCCCTGTTGTTTGTCCTAAAGCCCAAGGCTATGTAAATTTAGGAATGTTGGCTCATCACTCTTGTCTCTAGAGAACAGTATTATCTTTGAGATAACAGGGAGGCTGGGAAACAGTTGTGATTCATGTTTCCCAGGGGAAAATTATGTAATGTTGCTTTTGCTAAAAATGTATATAAACTCTTGCCCTCAGATCAATAAAGGGAGTTTGTTCTTCACATCTCCCACCTGACCCCTGTCTTATTTTCAACTCATGCTCCAGTCCTTCCCCCAAGGTCTAACACCTTTCTGGTTGCTATGGCTGGACTGGCAGCAACACTAACCAATCTCTGGATAGTTTATGTTGACTATTAGAATGAAACAAGACATCCATAGATCATTCAACAGTTTTAAAAGGGATCCTCATCGATGACAAGAAAAGACATTAAACAAAGATTTCATAGAGAACATCCCAAATTGATTCAGCTGAGTGAAGTTTCCCTGATTCTCATTCTTATTCTGATATCCTTCTCATTTGAAATAGATTCCTATAAACTCTGGTAATCAGGAACCCTACTATTGTTTGACTCTATAAGAAGGCTTCTTTCTAGAGACTTGTTTTGTAGGTGATTGTAACATGTTTATAATTTTAAAAAATCAGTCAAAAGCACTTATTGAGCATCTACAGCATGCCAGAAACTGTGACAGGCACTGAAAATACAGATGCTCTCAAAAGAGTTTATCATCAGTCTGGAGAGACATCATGCACAGATATGAATAGGTAGATACAAAACACTTAGAAAGTGATATCAGGTAGGGTTGGAGTCTTGGAGGCTTGAGGGAGTAAAGGATGGATCAGGAAATGTCTTGTGTAGAAGGAAGAATTTGAGTTGAGTTCAGGCATTTTTAAAACGCAGAGATATGGCAGGAGTGCATTTCAGGCATGAGGGACCACAAGTGCAGAGATATGAATTCGGGATGTGCAGTGCCATCTATGAGAAACATTCAAAATGTCATCTTAGATTGCATAACAGTTGAGGGGTAAATATGTTTTAAAAGTTCAAAAAGGTAGGTTCAGGTCAGATTGTTTAAACGATCAAGAGAGTAGTTTTTATTTTATATCAGAGGTAATAGTGAGTCTCTGGAATTAAGGAGGGGAGCAACAAGTTCAGACTTGCAATTTAGGAAAATCCATTTGTTACCTTTAAGGAAGATAGCTTTTAATGGGGAAAATTTTGAGGTACTGAGTCCAATTCCAAAGCAATTCCAACAATCCATATGAAAATTGGAGTGGTGACTATGTGAGAGGGCTGCTTGTGTGTAGAGGAGAAAGGACTATAATTGGCAATTGATTAGATATGTGGGATGAATAAGAGTGTAGAATCAAGGGTGAGATTGAAAGTGACTTTCAAAGAAACAAGGGAGTATGAGATGATACATAGAGAGATTAGCAGAATCAGAACAGTAAGAATTGTATTATAAGGAATTATAAAGAAAAACAATTTTGAATGACTTAAAAAGTTTGTCCAATCCTGGATCACAGGGAGGCCCATTTCTTGACAGAAGAGTGATAACCTCAAAGTATAGTACAAAACATGCATTTTTGGTGGAGAATATAGGCATTTATTTCACTCATTTATGACTATTTGTTATAAGGCTCCCTTCCCCCTATTCTCAATTTTGAATAGGAAGGAATTCTATAAAAGTGATGAGTTGTCAAAAAGAAAAGAAATAAAAATGTCCAAAGGGAAGGAAAGCAAATATAAAAGGAAAGCAGGAAATCTTTGTAGGTTGCATATTGAATTTATTAAAAACTAAAAAAATAAAAATACAACTATACATAATAGAGATTCAGACTTTCATCTATAATTTTTTTTCTGTTTTTATCTTATATAATGAAAAGCTAATTTTATTTTATAACTTCAATTTTTTTAATTAAAAGATTTTTCAGTTAATGTTTAGACAAGGAAATCTATTCTTTTTTTTTTTTTCTGAGGCAATTGGGGTTAAGTGACTTGCTCAGGGTCACACAGCTAGGGAATGTTAAGTGTCTGAGACCAGATTTGAACTCAGGTCTTCCTGACTTCAGGGCTGGTGCTCTATCCACTGTGCCACCTAGCTGCCCCAAGGAAATCTATTCTTGCATGGTCTTCATAATTACTAGTGATGTACATCTCTGATATAAGGGGTTTAATATCAGAAGAAAAAAAAAAAACCTCCATATTTTTCCATGTTACTTGATGGGGAAATTCTTCCATACTGTCAAATCTTCAAAAGCCCAGCATAAATCTCAAAGTATTATTCCCAAGTGGCTCTGATCACATACTGAGAAGAAGCACAGAAATAGCTTCTCTAAGCCATTCTCTCATGTTCCAGGCTTCTTACAATTCCACACTGGTTGATTTTCCCTAATTTCCAACTATATAACAGATAGCCAATAACTTTACACCAAAGGTGAAATACTGGATCAAACAGTCTAATTGACCTCAATTCTCAATGAATAATTTATTCTGTATAAAATTTTCCTAACCCAATGATTCAAAACCTTGTTGTCATTGCTCACATCCCTTTACCATACCTCCTGACCATTCCCTTATTCCCATTTCCCTTAACTCACCCACCTCCAATCCTCCATTCTAAAGCTATATACCATTTCCATTCTACTCCTTGGAATGCTTGTTCCCATAATCAGCTTATATATTTCATCTCAAACCTTTTCCTTTCTCATTCATTTCCATCTTCTAGCAATTACTGAGACCTGGCTTGCTCCTGTTAACTTAGATTCCCCACCTTTTTCAGCACTGGTTACACTTTCACTCATAATATCTTCCCCTCCTACCCCTTATTTTCCCCACCCCCATCCTACCTAACTGGGAAAGTTAGAATGCTTCTTGCACCTCATGGTAAGAAGATATAAGGGATATCTTTCCAAATATATGCTGGTGTTCATGAGAATAAATCCACAAATTCAAAATAGTTTTAGAAATAAATTTACTAGGTCATTTAGTAGGTGAGAGAGAGCCAGAAAGGAGATATTGTTCTTTCTCTCCAGATTCTGGAAGATTTATATTATATGGTTATTTAACTAGGATTTTCCCACATAGGAACCCCAGTACACAGTTAAGTAATTTTGTTAAGAGGACAGCCTAAAAGCAAGGTAGATTGAGATAGATATGATCAACCATAGGCATTCAACAAAATTTGGGTGAAATCAAAACACAAAGGAATCCAAAACAGAGGCTTGGTGGAGTTCCTGGGTGTGGTAGCACAAAAACAGGATGCTTTGGATGAATCTGGGGCCTAGAGGAATTAGAAATACTTTATAGCCATCTCTGACATTCCGAAATAATTACCAGTCAGGAGACATTGTGGGTGTGGACAATCTTTAATCATATATTGTTGGATTTAAACAATATAATAATAATTTTTCCTGAAAAGCATAATAAAACATTTTCCCAACAACAAAAGGAGACCAGGTGAATGTGGGAATATGTTGAAGGTAATAGTGAAGATATAGACAGGGGACATTATGGACAAACCCTGGTGACACCTTGTGTACAGGTAAATGCTTCTGTTATGGGATTAGATCATAACATGGGAGAGTGCATGAATGGAGGAAGAGAAGTAGGGAGATAGAGAGGAGGGATGCATTGCTTCTCTTTGATTTCTAAGCAGTTATGGACTTTCATAGTCACTTTTCTTTATTTGGTAAGTTGGACCAGATTTTTTCAGGCTCTTTTGCTTTCTTAAATCTTCTGGTTTCCTGACTTTGGCAACTGACCTCCATTGCTTGAGCCTCTCTACAAGATTATTTTCAGTTGATATCAATTTCATTTTTTAAATTCTTTTTCTGAGTATCAATTACTTTTTAAAGACTATTCAAAATTGAATTGCTTCCATTGTGTGATTCTTATTTAATGACCAATGAATGGCTGTATTGTTAAAAGAATATCAGGTCATGCCCAGCAGTGTTTCTACTGGGCCTATATCCCAAAGAGATTTTAAAGGAGGGAAAGGGACCCACATGTGCAAAAATGTTTGTGGCAGCCCTTTTTGTAGTGGCAAAAAACTGGAAATTGAAAGGATGCCCATCAATTGGAGAATGGCTGAATAAACTGTGGTATATGAATGTTATGGATTATTATTGTTCTGTAAGAAATGACCAACAGGAGGATTTCAGAGAGGACTGGAGAGACTTGCATGAACTGATGCTGAGTGAAATCAGCAGAACCAGGAGAACATTATACACAGCAACAAGACTATATGATGATCAATTTTGATCGACCTGGTTCTCTTCAACAATGATGTGATTCAAACCAGTTGTTCATCGATGAAGATAGTCATATACGTCCAGAGAGAGGCCTGTGGGAACTGAGTGTGAACCACAACACAGCATTTTAACGCTTTCTGTGAATATTTCCATGCATTTTGTTTTCCTTCTTAGGTTGTTTTTTTTCTTCTCTTTCTAGATCTGATGTTTCTTGTGCAGTAAGATAACTGTATAGATAGGTATACATGTATTGTATTTGTCATATAATTTATCCTATTTAGCATGTATTAGATTACCTGTCATCTAGGGGTGAGGGGTGGGGGGAAGGAGGGGAAAAGCTTGGGGAAAAAAAAAGTTTTTGCAAAGGTCAATGTTGAAAAATCACTCATATGTTTTGTAAATAAAAAGCTTTATATAAAATTTTAAAAAAGGAAAAAAAAAAGAATATCAGGTCAGGGCTTTAGAAATATAATGGATGAAAAACGCTCACTGAATCCAACCTAGATTCAGACAGATTAAGTGATGCACCTAGGATTATATATCTAGTTAAGCATGATACAGGTTTTGTATCCAAGCTATCCTGACTGGCTCTAACCACTGCTCCATGTACTTGCTTGAGGGAAAGTTGATGAAAGAAAGGAGTGGATTTAATTATATACTCAATAGTACAAAGAAACATTTCATATGACATTTGGTCCTCGTGTGATGCAAAAATATGTATTGGCAAAAAAGCTCCATGGAAATCTTTGCAGTTTATACAGCAATAGTAATTGTTGAGGCTGAAGAGATAGATAAATGCTACAAAGAGCTCAGTAATTAAATCAATCACACATTCTGATACTTGGTGATTTCAATGCAATGTTAAGGATAAGAATACTTTATATGAGAAGGCACAATTCAGGAAGAAGGAATGAGGCCAGGAACAAATTCTTATAAATTACTCAAAAGCCTCTAGCTTATATCACAAACACTTTCTTCTTTAAAAAAGTGAATGTGACTAAATGCTGAATATTGCAGGCACTAAATAAGTAAGAGTTGAAAATAGTATATTTTAACAGACAAGAAAGAACTTAGTATTGGAAGTTATATTCCTTGATAAGCAGTTATTTGTGAATAATCAGTCTAATATCAAGTTAAAAAGTTTTTGTACAAACAAAATGAATGCAGACAAGATTAGAAGGGTAGCAGTAAACTGGGAAATCATCTTTACATTTAATGGTTCTGATAAAGGCCTCATTTCTAAAATATATAGAGAATTGACTCAAATATATAGGATTTCAAGCCGTTCTCCAATGGATAAATGGTCAAAAGATATGAACAGACAATTTTCAGACGAAGAAATTGAAACTATTTCTGGTCACATGAAAAGGTGCTCCACGTCACTATTGATCAGAGAAATTAAGACAATTCTGAGATACCACTACATACCTGTCAGATTGGCTAAAATGACAGGAAATGATAATGATAACTGTTGGAGGGGATGTGGGAAAACTGGGACACTGATACATTGTTGGTGGAACTATGAACAGATCCAACCCTTCTGGAGAGCAATTTAGAGCTATGCTCAAAAAGTTATCAAACAGTGCATACCATTTGACCCAGCAGTGTTTCTACTGGGCCTATATCCCAAAGAGATTTTAAAGGAGGGAAAGGGCCCCACATGTGCAAGAATGTTTGTGGCAGCCCTTTTTGTAGTGGTTAGAAACTGGAAATTGAAAGGATGCCCATCAATTGGAGAATGGCTGAATAAATTATGGTATATGAATGTTATGGAATATTATTGTTCTGTAAGAAACAATGAACAGGAGGATTTCAGAGAGGCCTGGAGAGACTTGCATGAACTGATGCTGAGTGAAATCAGCAGAATCAGGAAAACATTATACACAGCAACAAGACCATAAGATGATCAATTTTGATGGGCATGGTTCTCTTCAACAATGATGTGATTCAAACCAGTTGTTCAGCAATGAAGATAGTCATATATATCCAGAGAGAGGCCTGTGGGAACTGAATGTGAACCACAACACAGCATTTTAACGCTTTCTGTGAATATTTCCATGCATTTTATTTTCCTTCTTAGGTTGTTTTTTCTTCTTCTCTTTCTAGATCTGATGTTTCTTGTGCAGTAAGATAACTGTATAGATATGTATACATGTATTTGTCATATAATTTATCCTATTTAGCATGTATTAGATTACCTGTCATCTGGGGGTGGGGAGAAGGAGGGGAAAAGCTTGGGGAAAAAAAAAGTTTTTGCAAAGGTCAAAAAAAAAAAAAAAGAATAATCAGTCTATTCACTTATTAAAACTAAGATCAAAATTAATAAAAAATTTAAAAAATGAAAATGAGAAAAAATATCTTACATAATCAGTATAATCCAAAATGGATTTCAGATCATTACTTTAGTTGCACTGATTATATTAGTGCAAAAGTTTGTAAATATCATGTAATTAACATTATCTATTTTACTTTTTGGATCATTTCTGTCCCTTTTTTCATTTTTTTTCTCTAGCCATAACAACCTGGATTAGTTTAGGGGTGTGTGTGTGTGTGTGTGTTATAGTGAACATCTATTGGAACTTGTAATGATTATGGGAAGAAGGGCATATAATAGAGAATGAATATCAAAAGAGTGGCATGTTTCTGTAATTACAAGAGCTGGAACATTTTTATATATATAGCAAGGTTGCAAAGCACCTTATAACACATTATCTTTATTTGATCCTTATCCAGATCCAGAGAGATAAGTGCTAGAGGTCTTATTATCCTAATGTCACAGATGAGAAAATCGAAACAAAGAGAGATTCAATGACTTGCCAAAATCAGGAGTTATTAGGTATTGAAGGCAGGTATCTAACCTTGGGACAAGGAATCCTGGTCCCTTGTCTTCCCACCAAATCACATGATGGCTATCTAAGAATAGTAACTGGGAAGTACACTTGTAAAATAATGCCAAGACCACTAAACCTAAGAGCAAACATTGGTGATAAATGCTAAAAACAAGGGACTTCATTTGTTCATCCACCCATTTACTTCTTTAGTTATTTGGGAGGCATGGCTGTGCAGATAGAAGGAACAATAAGAGCAGAAGACAAGGGAGGATACTTCTGTTTTTGTAAGAAAAGGGAATAATCTTTGAATTGGGAAAGGTATGGGGAAAAAATGGTTAATAGAGAATTAAAATTCAAAAGAAGTAAGGCTATAACAAGAGACAACCTAAGTCACTCAGTCATCTGAACTAGCTTCTAGGGGAGGAAAAGACCAAAACTGACCTCATTTCTCACCTGACTGCTACTTTGGGACTTTTTTGATGTATTTTTTTTTTAAATATTAAAACCATTTATTTGCAAAACATAGGAATGGGTAATTTTTCAACACTGACCCTTGCAAAGCTTTCTGTTACAAATTTTTCCCCTTCTCCCCCCACACCCTTCCCTAGATGGCAGGAAGTAATGCATGTTAATTATGTTAAAATACATGACAAATCGAATGTGTACATATATTTACAGTTATCTTGCTGTACAAGAAAAATCGGATCTACAAGAAAAACAACAACAACAACAAAAAACCTGAGAAGGAAAACAAAATGCAAGTTAACATCAATAAAGAGCGTGAAAATGCTATGTTGTAGTCCCCTCAGATCCCACAGGCTGCTCCTTGGGTGTGTATGGCTTTCTTCATCATTGACCAATTGGAACTATTTTGAAACATCTGATGTACTTTTCCATCATGGCCTAGGAAGATCATTATTGGGATAACCCCATCATCCCATATAAATAATCTTATCAGCCTTAGTACTTAATTTTATCACTATTCCCTTCCTCTAGAATTAGAAGGTGGGGCTATGAACTCCAAACCTCCATTTAAGGAAACAACTCAGTTCAGATATCTCATTTCTCACTTGGCTGCACTACTTAGAGACTTCTCTGACTCACTTCTTTACCATGTCCCCATATTGAGTTCCTTTCCCCTCTGTTTTCCAGTTCCCTTTCTTTTTTGTATGGGCATCTCTAATATTTAGCACAGTGCCTAGGCTCATAGTGGATGCTTAATCAATGTTTATTGGCTATTTATTAATTTGATTGCTTATCTACTGTCTTCTGATATTGATATATTGATGTTTACCATTGTGGATGCTGATGCTCTCTGCTTGCCACCATTACCTTTGCTAAATGCACAATTTTTGCCACATAGTTCTACACTGGACCTATCTTCATGATTGGATGCTACCAAGCCTGGTTAATTCAGCAACAGAGCATCATTTTTTTTTTTTTTAAACCAAGAAAAGCAGCAGCCAATGACCATTGACAATGATAATGAAGCATGCTACCTATTTCCTAATAAAGAGGACATGGAATCATAGTGTATATTGAGACACATTTGTGGACAGAATTACTGTGGTAATTTCTTTTGCTTGACTGCATATTTGTTACAAGGGTCTTGTTTTTTTTTTTTTTTTTTTTTTCCCTCTTTTCTCCCTTGGTGTACAGGAAATTAGAAGGGAGAGAAAATATGTTTTTGTTTGTTTGTTTGTTTTAATAAAAAAAAAATAAAAAGGAGGTATGTGAAGGTGCAAGAGTCCATTTGTTTTTTTTTTTGGGGGGGGGGGAACCTTCCTACCTTTTTTTTTGTTTTTTTTGTTTTGGTTTTTTTTTTTTTTTTAGTTAGAGAAAGCAAGGTATAGTCCTTTCAATATTTGCCCACAAAAGGCTTTTGATCTTTACCAGGAGCTTCTTTGCCAAAGGCCTGCATTCATTGTTCTTCAGCTGTTTTTCCTGCCTCATTCTCTACTTTGAATGCCACTTCCTGCACAGGGAAAGGTTTGAATATCTTGCAGTCAGACACCTCACCCTGAATTAGTTTCGGGATTTTTTGTAGCTGTCACCAATGACTAAGCCTATACCTGAATCTCAGTTCCTTACAAGTTCCCCACAAGCAGTCCTCAGGTCCCCAGTTCTAAAGTTCAAAACCACTTCCATTCTCTCTTACAGCATAAGACATTCTGACTTTTCCCATTTCCATAGTTCCAAGCATTACAGCTTCAGAATTCAGCTTCTACCAGGCTAACTCCACAGCTTTGGTCTCAAACAACTGTCAAGGAGCCAAAACGAATATCTGTATCCATAGCTCCAGATCTAAAAATTGGTCAGCTGTCTCAAGATCCCTCAGTCTTCAAATCTCAACTTCTTGTGTGAAGAGAGGGCTCAAAGTTGGAGCCTTCTCCAGGTAGACAGTAAGCCCCTTTGGGCAATGAGGCTACTTGTAAGTTGTTGTTTGTCTTTCATTCTGGAAGAGGTCCATAGCATCAGGAAAGGGACTTGCAGGTGAATTGCATTCAAATGAGTTAGAGCTATGCAAAATCACCAGCATTACTTTCTCCTCTGGAGCCATTTGGCTCTCAAGACAAGTTACAGATCAAAAAGAGTTGAAATGGCTCTTGGTGCAATGGGAGATTTTAGCTTTTTTTTTTTTTAAGTTAATAATAGCTTTTTAATTTTCAAAATACATGCAAAGATAGTTTTCGACATTCAGCCTTGCAAAACTTTTGTGTTCCAAGTTTTTCTCCCCTCCTCTCCTTCCCTCTCCCCTACACAGAAAGTAATTCAATAGGTTAAACATGTGCAATTCTTCTAAATATATTACCACATTTATCATGCAGTAAATCACCCACCTCATTGTTGAAAAGAGCCACATCCATCTGAGTTGATCATCACAATCTTTTTGTTGCTGTGTACAATGTTCTTTTGGTTCTATACTCTTACCATCAGTTCATTCAAGCCTTTGTAGGCCTTTCTGAAATAGGCCTGCTTATCATTTCTTATAGAACAATAATATTCTGTAACATTCATATACCATAACTTATTCAGCCATTCCCTAACTGATGCACATCCACTCAGTTTCCAGTCTGTTGCCACTACAAAAAGAGCTGCTACAAATATTTTTGCAGACATGGGTCTTTTTCACGGTTTTTTTTTTTTTTTAAATGATGTCTTTGGGATACAGGTCCAGTAGAGACACTGCCGGATCAATGGGTTCGCACAGTTTGATAGCTCTTTGAGCATAGTTCCAAATCGCTCTCCAGAATGGTTAGATCATTTCACAATTCCACCAGCAATGCATGAGTATCCCAGTTTCCCCTCATCTCCTCCATTTATTATCTTTTCCTGTCATCTCAGTCAATCTGAGAGGTGAGAAGTCGTACCTCAGAGTTGAGACTTTAGCTTTTAAAACTAAAATCTTTCCCAGGTGTCATTTTGTGTAAGACAATACCTATTCAGTGATTAAGATTGAGAAAGAAATCAGGCAAATGATGACTTCTACTTAGTTTCCCCTTCTTCCCCCCACACCGCAAAAAATCAGTTTGAGAGGGGAAGAACCTTAGGGTTCCTGGCGAATAATGAAAAAAATAATTGCTGTTTCCATTCCCTTTGAGCCTTAAGGGTCTAAACAATGACCAAATGGGACTTGGTCTAGGACCTATTGTTGATCAATAGATGAAAGTCAGAGTGGTTTGGGAATAAGGCATAGTCCTTAAGGAAAAAATCTAGCCCCTCAACGGCAAGATATCTTGCCAGGTTTTAGCAATCACAATTTACACAGGGAAGGGAAGGGAAGGCAAGTGCACAGAAGGAAGGGCAGACTCTGATCCAGGTATCCAACCAACTGTGAAGAATGGCAATAAATGACAATCCCAGGATAATCTGAATTTCTTCAGGATAATTATAAAGGATTTGGAATAAATTCCTTTCTGTGGGGCCGGTTAGCTCAGTTGGTTAGAGCGTGGTGCTAATAACGCCAAGGTCGCGGGTTCGATCCCCGTACGGGCCAATTGACTCACCTTTTGCCAGGTACGACCTCGACCTAAATAATTGCCCATTGGAACATCACAATGAAAATCCAACTTGCTCACAGCATACCATCAAGGAATAACAATGAAAACCAGTCCATCCATCCTCCATAGACCAATTAGATCTTGAGAATTGTAGTCGCAAAATAGATGACAAGGTTCTCCCAAGAACCTGTCTTCTCTAGAAAAACGCTTTAGTTCTAACTGTAGAAAGAGCGTAAATTCCATCAAGCCCAGGTGAGGAGCTAGAAAAAAGCTACAAGCCCCATGACAGAAGCCTCAAGAGGAAGACAAATGGCCTGAGTGAGGTGGAAGAGGAATTAGAACTATGCTACCCCTTGCTTAGCACTCCCGGGAGCCAAAAACGAAAAGACTTTTGACTGTGCTGTCTGATGAAACTCGAGATTCATGTGTTAAGTGGATTTTTTCCTGAGCTCTATAACTATGTTTTACCTTTTTGAGGATTTTTGTCTTTGGATGGTGGGAAATGGCTGATGTTGGAGACATTTTCCAAGCCAGGAGAGATTTCTGTCCCTTTGTATTTTCTCTCATTCTAGGACGGAATCATTTGACTGGTGATTGTATGTCTGTCAGGCTTGTTACCAAAACTCAAAATAAAAAGTATAGTGTTTCCTGAACCAATCGACATAAGTGAGCTTCCAGTCCGTAACTTGAAGTCTGCTGTTTCTCAGAGAATTGTACCTAACTTTGCAAAAACGTGTTTCTAATTCTAGTATTTTCTCTCATTTTTATGACAACAGCAATTCAAAACAAAACAAAACAAAACAAAACAAAAAAAAAACAAAAACAAAAACATCTTTTTCATTGATTAACTAACAACCCTGGTTTTTAGGTATGTGTTCATCATAGTAAATCCTTGATTACATTAAACTCCTTGAGAGCAGGGACCATAGCTAGAATCAAAATCCTCTTGTTCTGCACTCTAGTTCTGTACATGTTCACAAAATGATGGATAAAGAAGATGATCCCTGAACCCCAAGGTATTTTGCTTCTTAATGGGTTCCACATGGAAAAGGAAAATCTTCCCATATAGGAATGCTAAAAAGGGTTGGTACTGAAGCTCTTTCTGATCAACAGCCGTAGTGCTTTCACCTCGAAAAAAGGGTCTTGGGGAGTAATAGGATGATGGAGGATGTTTCCCCTTCTTTATAATGGGTAGCAAGCCCACTCCATTTTCAGGGTTGGTGCTCTATCCACTGCATCACCTAGATGCCCCCATCACATAATCTTTTTGTTGCTGTGTACAATGTTCTCTTGGTTCTACCCTCTTAGCATCAGTTCATGCAAGTCTTTGTAAGCCTTTCTGAAATCGGCCTGCTGATCCTTTCTTATAGAAGAATAATATTGCATTACATTCATATACCATAACTTATTCAACCATTTCCCCAACTGATGCGAATCCACTCAGTTTCCAGTTCGTTGCCATTACAAAAAGAGCTGCTACAAACATTTTTGCGGACGTGGGTCCTTTTCACTTTTTTCTTATGATCTCTTTGCGATGCAAGTCCAGTAGAGACACTGCTGGATCAGAGGGTATACACAGTTTGATAGCTCCTTGGGCATAGTTCCAAATCGGTCTCTAGAATGGTTAGATCATTTTACAACTCCACCAATGCATTAGTATTCCAATTTTTTCACATCCACTCCATTTATTATATTTTCCTGTTATCTTAGTCAATTTGAGAGATGTGAAGTGGTACCTCAGAGTTGAGACTTTAGCTTTTAAAGCTAAAGACTTTCCTAGTGTCATTTTGGGTAACGCAACTCCCATTCAGTGATTAAGGCTGAGAAAGAAATGAGATAAAAGATGACCTCTTCTACTTAGTTTCCCTCCTCCCCCCCAAAAAAAGGACCTTAGGGTTTCTGACCAGTAATGGAAACAGTTGCTATTTCCATTCCCTTTGAACTTTCAGGATCCAAACAATGACCAAATGAGACTTGGGCTGGGACCTACCTATTATGATCAATAGTTGAAAGTTAGAGTGGTTCGGGTTTAAGGCATAATCCTTAAGAAAGAAATCTAGCCCCTAAACGGCAAGATATCTTGCCAGGTTTTAGCAATCACAATTTACACGGGAAGGGAAGGGAAGGGAAGGGAAGAGAAGAGAAGAGAAGAGAAGAGAAGAGAAGAGAAGGCGAGTGCGCAGAAGGAAGGGCAGACTCTGAATCCAGGTATCCAACTGTGAGGAATGACAACAAATAACAATCCCAACATACTCTGAATTTCTTGACAATAATTATAGAGGACTTAAGAAAGGACCCCCTTGTGGGGCCGGTTAGCTCAGTTGGTTAGAGCGTGGTGCTAATAACGCCAAGGTCGCGGGTTCGATCCCCGTACGGGCCACATGGTTACCTTTTGCTAGGGTATCTCGAGCTAAATAATCGCCCATTGAAGCATCACAATGAAAATCCAACTTGCTCACACCAAGCCACCAGGGAACAATGAAAACCAGTCTGTCCTCTACAGATCAACTAGAACTTGAGCATTGTAGGTGCAAAATAGATAACGAGGTTCTCCCAACAACCTGTCTGACTCCTGTAGGAAGGCGCTTTAGTTCTAACTGTAGAAAGAGCGTAAATTCCATCAGGCCCAGGTGAGGAGCTAGTGCACTCTAGAAAAAAGCTACAAGCCCCAAGACAGAAGCCTCAAGAGGAAGACCAATGGCCTGAGTGAGGTGGAACAGGAATCAGGACCATGCTACCCCTTGCTTAGCACTCCCGGGAGCCAAAAACGAAAAGACTCTTGATTGTGCTGTCTGATGAAACTCGACATTCGTGTGTTAAGTGGATTTTTTCCTGAGCTCTGTAACTACGTTTTATCTTTTTGAGGATTTTTGTCTTTGGAAACTCTACAAACTGCGGTGGGAAATGACTGATGTCCGAGAGATTTTCCAAGCCAGGAGAGATTTCTGTCCCTCTCATTCTGGGAGGGAAGAATTTGACTGGGAATTGTCTGTCAGGCTTGTTACCAAAACGCAAAATAAAAGTACATAGTCTTTCCTGTGTCCCCTGCAGCAGAGTACAAAAAGACGAGATGTTTCTTGTCACCATCTCCGAGCATCCATTTCAATCCATTCCTTTCTTTGGCATTGTAAAGAGAACTTTCGAACCCCTTCCCTCCCCCCTTGCATTTAGCTCCTACTTTCTTTTGCCTTCTAGTTTCATTTCTGATAATACCAATGGACATAAGTGAGCTTCGAGTGCTCCAGTACCTTGACAATCTGCTGTTTGTCAGAGTTTTGCCTACGTTACCAAAACTTGTTTCTAATTCCAGCATTTTCTCTCATTTTTATGACAAGAACAATTAAAAAGGAAAAAAAAAAAAACACACACACACAACAACAACTTCCTTTTCATTGATTAACTAACAACCCTGCTTGTTCGGTATGTGTTCCTTGACCATCCAGATCAGAGTAAACTCCTTGAGAGCAGGGACCATAGCTAGAATCAAAATCCTCTGGTTCTGCACTCTAGTTGTGTATATGTTCACTAAATGATGGATAAAGAAGATGATTTTCTCTGAGCCCCAGGGCATTTCGCTTCTCGATGGGTTTCACAGGGAAAGGGAAAATTTTCCCATGTAAGAATTCTAAAAAGGATTGGAATGAAAGCTCTTCTGATCACTAGCTATAGTTCTTTTACCTCGAAAAAAGGACCTGGGGAATAATAAGTTGACTGAGGATGTTTGCCCTTCTTTATAATGGGTAGCAAGCCCACTCCACTTTCCAGTAGTCCGATTCTCTTTTTTTCGTTTTTCCTTCCTCAAGGACAGATACCCAATTCCCCAGTGTATCCTTTTGACTTCTAACTTCCATGACTTCCTCTTTACCCGGACATGGCTCTCTTCCTATCTCCACTCTGAGTCTTTAAGGGCTTCTGACCTTTGCTTTCCCTTCTTTGAGGGAACGGTCCCCAGGAGAATTGTAACTTGGAGTCCTTTACCTACTTCAGGAAAGACTTGTATGCAGAAGTTGGCTAACCAAGGCTCCAAGTCTCTCAACTTCCCAGAAGCTTCCACCTCTACCAGGAGCCCTTTTGGCTCCTGGAGTTCCACACACCTCGACCAGTTTCTACCATACTTGTCTGGCAAGTAGAGTCCAGGACCTTGTAGGGGTGCTCCCACACTTTCCAGTAGGTAGACTAGTCTAGTCTTCATCATCCATCTCGCCCGGGCCAAGGTAGCAGTCTGTTACCTATTCTTCTAGCTTCCCGCGTCCTGCCATCTCGGCTCTGTCCTGCTGCCCAAAAAAATCTTCCACAAGCCGGGCTCCTGCCCGGGCCCCTTTGTCCTTTGGCAATCTTCAGGGGGCATCCAGGGGCATCTTCTTCAGCTGTTTTTCCTCAGCCTCATACTCCACTTTACCACTTCCTGCACAGAGAAAGGCTTGAATATCTTGCAGTCAGACACCTCACCCTGAATTAGTTTGGGGATTTCTTGTAGCTGTCACCAATGACTAAGCCTATACCCAAGTCCCAGCTCCTCCCCACAAGCAATCCTCAGGTCCCCAGTTCTGAAGTTCAAAACCATTTCTATTCTCCCTTACAGCAGAAGACATTCTGACTTTTCCCATTTCCATAGCTCCAAGCATTACAGCTTCAGAATTCAGCAGTTCCTACCAGGCCAACTGTCCAACTCCACAGCTTTGGTCTCAAATAACTGCCAAGCAGCCAGAACGAATGTCTACATCCACAGCTCCCGATCTAAACAATTCGTCAGCTGTCTCAAGATCCCTCGGTCTTCAAATCTCAACTTCTTTGTGTGAGGACAAGGGCCCAGAGTTGGAGCCCTCTCCAGGTACACAGTAAGCCCATTTAGGCAAAGAGGCTGCTTGTAAATTGTTATTGTTATCTGTCTTTCATCCGGGAAGAGGTCCATAGCATCAGGAAAGTTATTTGCGGATGAATTGGATTAAAATGTGGCAGGGCTATGCAAAATCACCAGCTTTACTTTCTCCTCTGGAGTCATTTGGCTCCCATGACAAGTTACAGATCGAAAAGAGATTTTAGCTTTTTTTAATTATTATTATTTTTAATTTTTTAAAATTAAGAATAACTTTTTTATTTTTTCAAAACACATGCAAAGATAGTTTTCAACATTTACCCTTGCAAAACTTTATATTCCAAGTTTTTCTTCTCTCTCCTTCCCTCTCCTCTACACAGCAAGTAATCCAATATAGGTTAAACACGTGCAATTCTTCTAAATATATTTCCACATTTATCATGATGTACATGTACATCAAAAAGGGAAAAAATAAAATAAACAAGGAAGCACACAGCAATAAGAACAAAAAACTGAAAATACTATGTTGTGATCCACATCTAGTCCCCATAGTCTTCTCTCTGGAAGAGGATGGCACTTTCCCTCACAAGTCTTTTGGAATGGGCCTGAATCACCTCATTGTTGAAAAGAGTCCCATCCATCTGTGTTGATCATCACATAATCTTTTTGTTGCTGTGTACAATGTTCTCTTGGTTCTACCCTCTTAGCATCAGTTCATGCAAGTCTTTGTAGGCCTTTCTGAAATCGGCCTGCTGATCATTTCTTATAGAAGAATAATATTCCATTACTTTCATATACCATAACTTATTCAGCCATTCCCCAACTGATACTCATCCACTCAGTTTCCAGTCTGTTGCCACTACAAAAAGAGCTGCTACAAACATTGTCGAAGACGTGGGTCTTTTTCACTTTTTTCTTATGATCTCTTTGGGATGCAGACACCGCTAGATCAGAGTGTATGCACAATTTGTTAGCTCTTTGGGCATAGTTCCAAATCGCTCTCCAGAATGGTTAGATCATCTCACAACTCCACAAACAATGCATTAGTATCCCAGTTTTCCCACATCTCCATTTAATTATCTTTTTCTGTCATCTTAGCCAATCTGAGAGATGTGAAGTGTTACCTTAGAGTTGAGACTTTAGCTTTTAAAGCTAAAGTCTTTCCCAGTGTCATTTTGTGTAAGGCAACACCCATTCGGTGATTAAGGGTGGGCAAGAAACGAGGCAAAAGATGACCTCTTCTACTTAGTACCCCCTCCTCCCCCCAAAAAGAAGGACCTTAGGATTTCTGACCAATAATGGATACAATTGCTATTTCTATTCCCTCAGCCTTCAGAATCCAAACAATGACCAAATGAGACTTGGTCTAGGACCTATTGTTGATCAATAGATGAAAGTCAGAGTGGTCCGGGAATAAGGCATAGTCCTTAAGGAAGAAATCTAGCCCCCAAACGGCAAGATATCTTGCCAGGTTTTAGAAATCACAGTTTACATAGGGAAGGAAAGAGAAGGCAAGTGTATAGAAGGAGATACAGAAGGGAGGGCAGACTTTGAATCTAGGTATCCAACTGACTTTGAAGAATGACAATAAATAACAGTCCTAGGATAATCTGATTTTTTTGACGGTAATTAGAGATTTGGGAAGGAACTTCTTTCGTAGGGCCGGTTAGCTCAGTTGGTTAGAGCGTGGTGCTAATAACGCCAAGGTCGCGGGTTCGATCCCCGTACGGGCCACATTGGTACCTTTTGCTAGGGACCCACCCCAGCCAAATAATCGCCCATTGGAACCTCACAATGAAAGCAAAATTGCCCAAAGCATATCACCAAGGAATAACAATGAAAACCAGTCTGTCCTCCACAGACCAATTAGAACTTGAGAATTGTAGTTGCAAAGTAGATAACAAGGTTCTCCCAAGAACCTGTCTTCTCTAGAAAGACGCTTTAATTCTAACTGTACAAAAAGCATAAATTCCATCAGGCCCAGGAGAAGAGCTAGTGCACTCCGGAAAAAAGCTACAAGCCCCATGACAGAAGCCTTAAGAGGAAGACAAATGGCCTGAGTGAGGTGGAAGAGGAATTAGGACCCTGGTGCTCCCTGCTTAGCACTCCTGGGAGCCAAAAACGAAAAGACTTTTGATTGTGCGTTAAGTGGATTTTTTCCTGAGATCTGTAATTACGTTTTATCTTTTGGAGGAATTTTGTCTTTGGGGACCCCGCAAAATGTGTGTGAAGGAAATGACTGATGTCAGAGAGATTTCCAAGACGGGATGGATCTCTGTCCTTTTGCATTTCCTCTTTCATTCTTGGAGGGAATATTTTAACTTGTGAGTCTGTCTCTGTGAGGCTTGTTACCAAAATTCAGAATAAAAGTACACAGTGTTTCCTCTGTCCCCTGTACCAGAGTACAAAGACAAGATGTTTCTTATCATCTAAGGGCATCCGATGCAGCCAATTCA